>VUQJ01045544.1:17076-27690 GCA_015108635.1 Andinoacara biseriatus
ATCACAGCTAGCTAGCACCGTGGCCATTAGCACTGGAAAGCGATCATTTGATTGTCCGATCGATACTGGTTTGATAGTGCTGCCCAGTGAAGTTTTTCTGGCTAAAACGCTTTTATTAGAAATGATTGTGAAAAGAGTTCTTTAAAGCGTGAAACATGTACATGAGTCCTGGCTTCCTGATAGTTTGTGTTGACTGAGAAAACATAGAATGAGTTTTGGTCTTTGTGTTTTAATGTTTTAAAGTGAAGCCAGCTGCAAGCAAAAGCACAGAAGATTTTGAAGGACCTTTCAAACCAGCCAAGACCTTGAAGCAGGGCAGCGTCCTCGACCTTCTCAAAGCCCCTGGTTAGTCATTACATTTTGCATCATCAAACATTTTACTACATTTAAAGTGGAAGTTCACAAAATGAATTAAAGCAATGGTCTTTCTAGGTTTCGCCTCTCCAGTTGCTCAGATATCCCCAGCCCGCAATGCTAATCCCCAGCAGATGTCCACGCAGTCTACTGCCCCCTCCACCACCTCTACACCTTCCTCCCTTTCTTCTTCAGCAGGGTTTGGAGGTTTGTTCAAGGCCTCAGCAGACTGGACCTGTGATGTCTGCTTGGTTCCAAACAAGCCATCAAACACAAAGTGTGTGTGCTGTACAGCCCCACAGCCCAACTCCTCATCCAAATCTATGGACAGTAAACAGTCACCATCCTTCTCTGGTGGGCTGGAGAGCAGCAACAGCAGCACCAACACCACCTCTACCACTACAACCACAACAGGTTTTGGCACAATGTTTTCCAAACCTGCCGGCACCTGGGACTGTGATACCTGTCTTGTTATAAACAAACCTGATGCAGTAAAGTGTGTAGCCTGTGAAACGGCCAAACCCGGAACCGGGCTCAAATCCTCACTGACTCTTTCTTCCGCCTTCTCGCCTGTTAAGACTGTATCTGCTCCCACAGCCCCTGTTTCTACTGAGTTTATTGGGTTTGGCGACAAATTTAAAAAACCTGAGGGTGCATGGGAATGTGATACTTGTTTGGTGCAGAACAAAGCAGAGGACACAAAGTGTGTAGCCTGCACAAGTGCAAAACCAGGTAATGGACATTTTTAATTATTGCGTTCCTATTTCTGAATCTTGGCTTTAGTTTGCACCCGCTCTTCGTTTCAGTTCTTCTCTTAAATTCCATTGTGTCGGTGACCAAGCAGTATCTGAAAAATAAATTGCAAGTTTTAGGTATTTAAGTACTTCATCTACTATGCAGGAGCTTCAACAGGAGCTTCTTCATCAACAACCATTGCCCCTGTGTTTGGATTAGTGGACAAGTTCAAGAAGCCTGAAGGAGCCTGGGATTGTGATGTCTGTCTTGTGCAGAATAAGGCATCTGATGTGCAGTGTGTCGCCTGTCAGGCAGCCAAACCTGGAGCTAATGTGGAACCCAAGGGTAACAAATGCAGTCTACTTATTTCTCAATAGGATGTAAATACTAGATGAGTGTGTAGGGTACCAAAAGCTTTTCTGTTTTTTCATTGTATCTCGTTCTTTTTAATTTTGTTGTCCTTTTCTTTCTCTTCAGCCTTTGGTTCTTCTTTTGGTTCCTCGGCTGGTGCAACTTCATCGTCTTCTACTTCTAGTACTGGAGGTTTTAAGTTTGGCATGTCAGACAATACTTCAGGATCTGGAGCAGGGGGTTTCAAGTTTGGGGGCTCACTTACAGAAGCAACCTCTTCTTCATCAGGGGGATTCAAATTTGGAGTCCCATTTGGAAGCTCTTCATCAGAAACCACTTCTAAAGACACTGCTGCTACATCAGGGTTTAAATTTAGCAGCTCATCCAAGAGCTTTAAATTTGGGGCTGCCTCTAGTGATGACAAAAAGTCAGACGAGCCCACTACAGGTTCTGGGTTTAAGTTTGGAGTCAGTGGTGGGATAGTGTTTGGAACTGGATCTTCTAGTACAGAAAGCAACTCTTCTAAGGGCGGATTCACAATTGGACTGTCAAAACCTGCAGAAAAAACATCAGTCACCTCCACAACTTCCTCATCCGCTATTCCTTTCACTCCTTCTTCCTTTCAAGAAAACAGTGACAGTAAGGCATTGTCAACTAACAACACAACATCAATAAACACCAGCGCAACTACCACCACTGTAGCTGCAACTGGGTCTGTATTTGGGAGATTGGGGGAGCCAAGTTTGCCAACCAACACACCACAAGTGGTCCCTACTCTTGGAACCTCACAGGCAGCCAAAGAGCCCACTGCTCCTACATTTACCTTTGGTAAACCAGAGGAAAAGAAGGACGTGGCTACCTCCTCTACTCCATCTACCTTTCTCTTTGGTGCTGCCAGTAAGGATGCAGATTCTACACAGGCCTTTACTGGAGGCTTTTCCTTCAGCAAGCCCAATGCTCCAACAGAACAACCTCCACCCGCTTTCACTTTTGGAAAGCCAGCAGACAAGAATGAAACATCTGCTTCAGAAGCCCCAAAGCCTGCCTTCACTTTTAGACAAAGTGCTACAGGTATTTAACTTTCTATCACTCAAAGCACGTTGGGCAGAATGCGGGTTCTAGTGGATTCATGCTGTTCTTTTTACATACACAAGCAAAGTTGAGTGCAATTTTAGTATTCTGTATCTTGCCACAGTTAACTACATTTTTTATAAAGATCATACAGTTTGTAGATCAACATTTTAATCTTAAAAGAATTATTCTTGATAAGATCCTCAAGTATCTAGCTTTTCACTCTCAACATTTCTGCTCTAGTCTGTAGCTTCTGTACATTAAAACATTCTACCCGCTCATCGTATTTCTAGAACTTCAGGATGTGTGATAACCTGGAAATCTTGTCATTGCTATGATATCTGTTTTAAGGTAAAAGGATATTGTGGGTTTAAGTGGCAACTTCTTACTCTCATTTCAGCAAAGCGGCTTTTCTACTGTGCTTTGTTACTCATGATTATGATCTCATCCCGAACAGAATCTCCTGCTCCAAAACCGGCATTTTCTTTCATGGCAAGTAATCCCACCAACTCCACCACCTCATCATCCTCCACACCAACTCCCAGTCTGTTTGGCACTGCCAGCAGTAGCAGCAGCACCTCCACATCGGCTCCAGCTCCCTCTGCGGCTCCCAGCACTTTCATGTTTGGTCAGCCTGCTTCGACCACCAGTGATGCTCCTCCAGCTAAAAACTTCATCTTTGTCCAGAGTCAAGACAGCCAGCCACCTGCTACATCAGCTGCTCCTCTTAACTCTACTCCTGCGCCAACTCCAGCTCAGCCTTTCATCTTTGGTGCTCCCACCAATGCTGCTGCTGCTGCTCCTGCTGCTCCTGCTGCTGCTGCTGCTGCTCCTCCTCCTCCCACCTTTAATTTTGCTGCAGGAGCGCCCTCTGCTGCCTCATCGTCAGGTCTGTAACTATGAAATATTTACATTAGCTATTCTTATGTTGTTTCTAATCTATTTGAGTATTCATATTTTGCGTTCTTTTTCAATAACAGGCCCATCTGCAGCTCCCTCCCCGTTTGCATTCAGCTCGCCCCCCTCTGGTGGGTTCGGGAACAACCAGACTCCTTCATTTGGACCATCTTTTGGCACTCCTTTCTCAGCCACACCTTCCCAGACACCTGCTTTTGGGGCCAAACCCAATGTCTTTGGACAACAGACTAGCTCCACCTCTTTATTTGGGGCAGGAGCTAATTCTGCGCCAGGTTAGTGGCTGTCTGCCTTCAGGGCCTTTTTTATTAAGAATTATCATGAATTGAGTCATGACATTAAAATTTAACACATTTTTGTAAGGTGGAGGCTTTCAGTTTGGAGGAGCCAGTGCGTTTGGAACCACAAACAACACTTCAGGTGTGTTTACTTTTGGAGCAGGATCAGCAGCCTCTCCTGCTCCCTCTGCCAACCCCTCCATCACTCCCCAGTCAGGTGCATCTGGAGGTGGATTCAACTTTACACAAACCCCGACGTTCAATATTGGGTATGCTACTTTTTCTTAGTTTACAGCAACTACGCAGAATTTTTTTTCTCAGTGTGTGCGCATGATAAAGCCTGTGTGTGTGGGTAGGTGTCTGTATGTCTCACACACACTTCTTTGGGTGGAGGATTTACAAGCAAGCAAACCCTAATTTTTGTATAAATATACCTTTGTTATTTAAATAAAAATCTTTAAAAAAAAACAAAACAGCAATTTTAAGGGTAGCAGTGCTTATGTATTCAGAAATTGAGTCAACTGTCTGCAGTGCAAATGGTTGTCCAGTTATGTAGAGTGCATTGTGCTCATAAAAGCAGACTCGTGGTTTAGGACTCATTTTCGTTTCTAATAAAAAAAAAACTGAGTTCCTCCTACAGGATGTTTTGTAATTATACATAACTGACAAACGCTGACGTCTGGGTCAGTGCATTTTTATTAGTGTTGCTCTAATGGGAGTTGTCTGTCCCTGCAGGTCTACAAAATCGTTCCCTGGCCCTTCAGGTGGACAGACGGCAATCACGGGGCGCAAGATCAAGACAGCAGTGCGTCGCAGAAAGTAGATGTGTGCTACTTCAGCTTTACTGAATCCCCACTCAAGCCTGAATAAAGTCCTGGAATATCTCAACTGGACAAACACTGAAATTCTTGGCATTTGGAGACGGGCCGAGGCTTGGCACACCACTCTGTGCTTTGGTTGGATGGGTGGGCGGGGTTTAGCTTGGGTTTAGGCTGAATATTCACACGTTTTTCACATGTAGACAGGAGCTATTAATATGTGAGACCACCCCACAGGATTTGACATTTAAACTAAAACTGTTGACTGAACAATGACGCTGACTTAGAGAACAACAATCAAGCAGAGACCCTCCCCACACACTCAATATTAAAAGACAAGCGAGACAGTCATATCTATATTTTCAACACCGGCAAATGTCTGCTAGACTCTAGGCATGACTTTTTGTAATAAAATTGCAAAGGCAAAAACTGCAAATTTAAAGAGTTGTGAGTGTACACTTATTAATTAGTATGGATGATCAGGTTATGAGCTGTGATATGCAGAGAGGTAGTGAGAGCTGTGAGGCAAATCTCTAGCAGTAATTCTGCAAACTACTGCTCCATCACATGCAGCAGGGTGCCGCTGGAGATGTAGCCGCAGTGTCAGTGCAGTGTGCTGTATGTACAGGGATGAGCGTGTAATCTTTGTGATGAATGCAGAGTGCGTGTTTTCTCCCTCCCTCTTATGTACAGACTTGAGGTGTGTTTGGTTTCTTTGTACGTGCTGAGGTTGTCAGTGTGTGTATGACAACAGAAAGACAGGTTTTTTTTGTTTTTGTTTTCTTTCCACCTGGGTGGCTAGCTAGCACCACCACAGGTGAGCAAGCAAATGAATGTTTAAAACAAAAACCAGGGGAGTACGGAAGGAGGGCAGGGTGCGGGAGAGGGGAAAACGCATCCATGCACTGTGGAGGATGGACCAGGCAGGAGGCTTATGCCCTCGTTCAACTCCTTTAGGACTTTGTAAATGCGTAATTTCAGAACTCTTGTTACATGTTTAATTTCTCACTGGTTTGCTCCTCAACTCTGCTTTTTCGTGGCCCCTTGTCTCTGGTTCCATCCCTCCCTCCTGATTTCCTTTTACTCTCCCTTTATCTCTTTCTGCCTCTCCCACTTCTCTCTCTCTTAATTGGCCTTTTGAATATTATAAAAACCTGTAAATAGTGATATTTTTTTTAATCTGTGAAGTTGAATTTTTGTGTTACATACTCCGCATTCAGCATTTTTGTCTTTAGAATTTATTATGTAAATTCCTATATTCAAAGTTGCCCGAATCCATTTAAAAGGAGCTTAAATGCAAATTGGAGAGCCTTTGATGACTAAAGGTATATTGGCTTTTCTGATCCACTTTTGTTTGGACCAAAACCAGTATTGTACAAAGTATTAAGTATATATTTTTCTATTGCGTGTTTAAATGGACAAGGGTGACTTTGGATGATAAGGAAGTCAGTTTAATTTTAAAGCCATGATTATTACTGGATGAGTGATAAAATTTAAACCATGGATAATTACCATCAATAAAACTAGAAAAAGAAATTCATCTCTGGCTTTGTCCATTATTTTATTATAATTAGGTTAACACAGATCCACTGGTGGCCAAACATACTGTTGACTACCTAATAAGGGCCAAAGAAATGTTGGTTTCATGATTTACTTCAACTGTTAAAGAGTCCAAAATAAAGAAACCTTAAGTGTAAAGTGTTTGGTATTTTGTAACAAATGTATAGTCACATCACATGTTAAACATTTGTGTAAGGCTTCACAAATCCAGAATTGTTTGGGTTGTGTTACACAGTATGTGCTTTGAATAACTACTGTACAGATAAATTATCCCAAAAGTTGGGAAATGCCTCTATTACAGCACAATGATAATCAAAAAATGACTTCCATTTATTGCTGTTGGTTCCACAAGTTACTGAATCAAGCGGTGCACTTCAGCTTGTTCAGTGTTCATCTCAGCTTCTTGCGTAAATAAAATCCTCTGGTTGCCTTCCAGTTCTGCCTTACAATGTGGACTCCACCACATCTGCATCCTGTCCCAGAATAGATGTGTAACCATCCTTCTGAAATCATCTCATTCAGAGGTGGACTTGAGCTTCGGGAAGGAGCTCACTCCTGGATGAGTCATCGATGTGCTCTGGGAGTATTTTTGGTAGGCCAGCCACTCCTGGAAAGGTTCACCACTGTTGTAAGCTTTCTCCATTTGTGGATAATGGCTCTCAGCGTGGTACACTGGAGTCCCAAAGCCTTAGAAATGGCTTTATAACCCTTTCCAAAATGACAAAACCTCAGTGACTTAGTTTCTCACCTGTTTCTTTAGATTGTGGCATGATGTCTTGCTTTATGAGAGACCTTTTGGCCTACTTAATTTTAACAGGTTCTATTTAAGTGATTTCTTGATTCAGCAGGTCTGGCAGTAATCTGGCCTGCATGTGGCTACTGAAAATAAACTCAACTTTCCAAAAATATGATCAATCACACTTTAAAAAAAAAAAAAAAAGATCTATAATTTTATATTTATAGATTTGCAGTGATGAGTTGTGTCTATTTGGATAGTTTACAACCTTTCCAGAAAACCTGCTCAGAATTCAGTCAAATGCACTGCCTTCAATGTAAAAAGCAACAGTTTTCATTGCTTTATAAATGTGTTGTCACACTGTTAGGTTGCGCTGTGCACTAAAAAGACAAGCAGCCAATTTTGGATGTCAAATTCAGTCTGCCCGTCATCCAACAACAAGAGCCTGGTCAGCAGCAGGCCAAAATCTCAGGGGGTCGGCCTGCTGAAGCTTGAAGATGAAATAGTCTGTAACCTGGGTGAAGATCTTTCTTGGTTAATTATCCTGCTGAGGCCAACACTACATTTTAATATTTAAATATTTTTACTTTTGATCTGTATGCCCAGAGACATGAATTGAGCAATAGAATGTGGTGTTTTCATATTTTATGTGGTTGATAAGTGGTTTTGTTTTTCACTGCAGATCCCTTCTGCCACTCGGAACACCACGAGGTATCTCGGCTCTCGGCACAGGGAGGTCAGTCAGCGGCAGGCCCAGTTTTCTGAGATTATGGACCAATTGGAAAGAGAAATCACTGCTCTGGAGCAGGTACATATACATGCTGTCAAAAAATGTTGTTTCTTACTGAACAAAAGACGTGGAAGAAAAATGTCCTTATTTATTCACACGGTCTTCAACATTCTGCTCTCCTGTGTTCAGCTGAAAGACGTCATTGACGGCTTCCTCCAGAACAGGAAGTTGTATAGTCAGCTGATGAGCGACTGTATTACAGTCACTGACAGTCTGAGCTCAGGGGTCCCGAGGCAGGACCCTGTCTTCACTGAGCTGAAGAAAGAAGAGAGGCTGACGAATGATAACAGAGAAGTTCTGGAGGCGCAGGTCTGCATCCTGCTCAGCAAAATAAGGTCTGACACAGAATTAAAATCATGCCTGAGTTGTTCTGGTTATTTCTTTTTATATCAACATAACACGTTTACTTCCACTTCACTTAAAGTACTTTAAAACAGAGGATAGTGAAGAAAACAACCACCATAAAACCTAATTTACACCGTAACATGATCTAAAATCTGTCTCACCTTGTTTCCTAACCTCCCTCCAGCTCTCTGAAGAAGATCCACAGTCAGCTGGAGAAAGATTTTCATTCCAAGGGTGAAGCAACCAACCTAACCATGAAATGCATCACCCTTGAGCTTCCTGCCTGCCTGCTGGTCAGTATAAGCCTCACCATGTGCGTTATAACATGTGACTGTCTCACTGCAAAGACCTGAAGATGATGGCCAACAGCCCAATGAAGGGCTCTTTTTTCTTCAGGGGAAACCAGAGGTTCACTCCTGTGTTGCCACCCTTTGCAGTCTAGACCTGGAGCTCAAACGCAAACGCCTGATGATTGTTGAGGACGAACTGGCCAAAAATGTCCACGTCCTGGAGGTGGAGAAGTGTCACAACCTACGTCACTTTCCTGCCTGGCCATGACACAGTCGTATTCCTCAGTAACAAGGACAGACTTCCCAGGACCACGGGCAGCTCCAGCTGTCATGAGTACTTACAGTAGAGAGCATTAGTGCTGTACTGCCTCCTGCAGTCCATAACGTGCTGCGTTTCATATATATTACGTGAGAAAACTCATGACAACTTGTTTGGAATCATTTTGCACTTTGGAAGGAAATGCTGTTTTTCAAATTTAAAAAATCTGTTGAATATGAATGCATAAATATATTAATGACCAGTTCACACCTATCTCATTGAGGCACAGCAGAAAAGAAGTTGGAGGCAGATTACTCTTTTAAACTTTATTTCTAAAAAGGTGTTACATGCTTTTATTTAAAAATCAAACCTATTATTTACAATGATACATCTTAATAAATATGTTCTCCCTATGGTGTTTGGGGGCTGAAACATATTTAGTAAACAACAAAGGAGGCCATGCATTTGCCTCATTTGCTGCCCACTTGATGAACCCTGTAGTTAAAAGGAAATATGGATTAGACATGACAAGAGAGACGAACAGAAAATCAAAATCAAAACTATTCGCTTTCCCCTTAGTTTCAGTATGAGAAATAATTTCAACTGTTCTAATTATCCTTAAGCCCAAATAATTGTTTAGATTATATGATACTAGAGTTAAAACCTGTTAGTACAAAACGAAACTGAAACTGAACAAAACAATATGTGAAAGCTGAAAATATAGAATATGAAAAAGAAAGAAATATATTATTATGCAGATATTTCCAAATATACTTGTATCATGTTTATTGGTGCTGCAAATTATGTGTATAAAATAGACTTTTTCGCTGTTACATTACAAAGTTCTCTGAACTGTTTTGCCAAACAGCTTTTATCACACACGTTTGGATTAAAAAAAATGGAATAAGCAGTTTACAGAACAGTGCGAGAACAGCTGGTTGAATTGTACCCGAAACAGTGAAGTATACATGGCAGCAGTCGGAACTGTACACAATTTTGATCAAAGAACATAGAAACAAATTTTACAGCGAGATGAGAAGAACAGGGTGAAAGGGACATAAATCCACAGAAAGCAGCGATTTTCTTCTTTTAACTTAACAGGTTTTAGAGTCAAAATTCCAGACAGATTTATCCGTGCTGTACAGGCGCTTTAAGAGGAGTGGAGGAAGCGGTTGAAGGCGTTGTAGGCCGATTCCAGATCAAAGAGCATCTGGCGCACCTGATTATCATCCAACTCATCTGAGGCCGACATGCTGCTCAGGGTGGTCAACCTGTTGGAAAAATGACAATTAAGAAAAATGCATGTTCATATTGTTAAGTCTAAATATGTCAAAGATCAGTCACTGGGCTCTAAACTGGGAAATTATAGATATGACAATGCTCAGTTGCAACACGCATGATCAGAGGAACTATCATAGCTACATAGATACTACAGAATAACACGTCTATAGTTGTTATGATCCCACTACTGTACTTCAACACTAACACGAACAGCAGCGATCTGTCTCCTCATCTGAATAGAATGAAAATCTGGGTTTCTAATGGGAAACCTGTTCAATCCAGTCCTACCATGGGAAACAACTACCGACCCACTGTGTGTCAGATGTGTGCCGTATCTGCAGGTTTCAGTACTGGTCAGGCTCTTTCTGATCAGCAACACAAAGAGCACAAACTGTGTGGCCTAGTGTTACTAACCAGAGACTGACTTTGTCCTTGGCCTCTGAGTCTGGAGGCATGTTGCTCATTCTATTCATAGTTTCCATCAGCTCCCTCAGGTCTGGTTGGATCTGGACCAATAAAAAAATAGTATGTTGAAAGTCCACTTATTGTTTATTTATAACATTTCATACATATTTATAGATTTACCTCATCCATGGCCCTGATCTCCAGTCTTAGTTTGTCCATCACAGTGATGAAGAGCTAAAGGTTGGAGAGGGATGAGACAAAATATTTTTCAAGTTTAAGAGTCAGCAATGTGAAATATGTTTCAGGACACACAGTCCTAGTCAGTATCTCACTGACTTTATTGGTTTGTCTGTTTTATGAGCTGAGCCTGCATTTTTATGGACTGCCCAAATGCTGAGCCAAATTGAATGATACCACTTTGGCCAC
>VUQJ01045545.1:0-10298 GCA_015108635.1 Andinoacara biseriatus
TTGCTTCTGTAAATGCTTTTTTCCCCCCACCTCATTCTGACACAGCGTTTTGATGGGCGCGAGTAGGACGAGGGGAGTAAATTGAGATGGATGGACAGACAGATGGAGGAGGATAAGGGTAAGAGCTGCCTGGGTTTCAGTTACCCTCCCTGGGTGGATAAATCTGCAGGATGCCATAACAAGACATGGTACACAAATTTGCTCATCTTTATTTATGCTTCACCCCCGTAATCTGTGACTATTTAGTCGTACACATGCAGGTAAATAATTAAGCATCAAAGTCTAATTCAAAGTTAATTACCAGATTAGTAGATGAAGGTCATCCTCAGAAGATTTCAATTGCCTTACAGTTTCATTAAGCACAAGGAAAAGAGAGCAACTGGGATCCATCAATTCTAAACATGTAGCCTCCCCTGCTAATACAGTTAATTGGCAATTTGATTAAATTTCAGAATTGAATTGCGAAGTTGGCTATTCACCCTTTTAATTTTACAGAGATATAGTTTTGCCTCTCTGGACGATGAGGGAGAAGTCTATTAATAAAAAGTAATATGATTCTGAGCTAATTTTTAAAGCTGCTGAGCCGTTTAATCACCAGCAGATGCGGATTCTCGATAAAGATAGAGGAGACAAAAGATTTTTACCAGGGATTACTTCAAAATGTCAGCTCCGCTATGATGTCGGCCTGAAACTGAACAGTTTGCAGTGTTGGCAGAAATCTTTTGCAAGAAGAACCAAACAGAGATATTGGGTCAAACGCAGATGATTTTTAAACATGAAGCTTCAGCCGGCCTCAGTGGGGACATCCAGCAGGGACTCTAGCAAAGAGGGGAGGATAGACCACTTCATGAATTTAAAAGGAGGGGAAAATATGCTAACGTAAAGCTGTGTTGGCCCGTTAATCCCAGGCTTCATTCTACCTTCCTGGAAGCCCGCACAGAGCACAGCGACCTGCTGAAATTGCTACTGCATGTCTTCCCCCCCCTTGTTCATGTATGTGCCTATATTACAGAATAGTGAATGATATGTGGACAACAGCCCGCTGCGACCACTCTCCATTTCATTATCATCGGGTGCCGACGCGAGCTGATGCAGAGTCAGAAAACGGGAGAGCAAGAGGAGAAGAAATGCACCATGTGATGTGAATTAATGAGGAGCAGGTGATGAAAGGGTTACAGGGAAATCAGGAGCACAGAAAGTCCAACAAAGAACAGTGAGGAGTCAGTTTTAATTGAAAGGAGGCTTCATCTCATTTGGGTAGAAGTGGTGCCGGCGGCTTTGATGTTGGGTATCAAACTGTCAAGATTACATTTTAATGGCGACCAGGTAGGACAAAGAATGAATAACAGAAATAAAAGAGGACGGTTTGTTCGGCAGTGTCGACGTTATGCAAGATCTGCAACAGAGCAGAGATCAATGGTGATGCATTTTTCATTATCCAACAGTTGGAAGATGTCAGAAACCGCTGTGGAGCTGAAGTTGCAGAGCGCTAACATTAAAACTAAAACTTTATTTTTTGTTTTGTTTTTTAAAGTCAGGCAATGTTCTCTGCAATGTGCTGCTCCCCCTTTGATATCAAAGTTACTTGTAGCTTTGAATTAGATGGTAATGTCGGCATATTTACACTGTAAATATGGACACTAAGGTGGATCATATTTGTAGACTAAAAGTGGACAGATGGATATGTGGAATAATCATGTGTTGCGTTAAGCTTTGGTCATTTGATCTCCTGCACAGGAGAAGTGAGAAAGGAATCAGGAATAACTTGAGAGGTGATGCTTTGTTCTCTAATAATACTAGCACTATACAGGAGACGATTTGTCGCTCGACAACAGAGTGGGAGATACTATTAAGCCATGGCGTGATTACATCAGTCACAATCTAAACTTTTTCCTGAGTTGTTTTTATTAACTCTGATTCTTGTGGTCACTGCGATGAAGTTCTCCTGTGCATTAAAACCATTTCCCCTGTGAGAGACTGTTCGACAAACTCCCTGAGACAAACAACTGTAGAAATGTACAATTTTTTAACTTTGGAATTATCAATGTGTGATAGATGGAGCTACAGTAACATACAATCATGTGAAAAAGAAAGTTGAGTCCTTTAAAATTTGCCCACAGCATATTTACCCCAAGCTCGGACCATGAAATGCTCAGAGAAAACAAAAGCTAAGAGCTACATGTCAACATGTTACAAGGCTGAACAAACATGGCTTTTTTGGAAGCGGTTTCAGGGCAAAAGCCTCTTCATGGCAGCACAGCTTCAGTTTGTAAAGTTGCATCTGAACAAACCTCAAGACATCCAGATCAATGTCCTTCAGGCACAAAGAGCAAAAGTGAAGACATTTGGCCGTTACAGCGCCCATTTTTGAAGAAAAACAAGCACAGCATATGAGCACAAACACCTTATACCCGCTGTCAAGCACGGCGGTGGAGGGGTGAAGATCTGGGCTTGCTTTGCAACCACAGCACATGTGCACCACGCATTCATCGAGTCAACCATGAACTCCTCTGTATCCCAAGAGTCAAATATGAGGCCTGACAGCTAAAGCTTGGCTGAAATTCAGTCATGCAACAGCACCATGATCCAAATCACAGCAGCAAATCTGTAACAGAATGTCTGAAAAAGAATTTCTTTTATGCTTGCACTTAGGTTTCCCTGCAGAGCTGCGATATAACAACAAGGTGTCTGATCACTCTGAAATACAATTTTAGATTGTGAATATGATATTTTATGAATTGTGCTATCTAACCACTCATTGGTATCACTTCTCTTCCACTTGTAAGTGATGTGTGAGGAAGCAGAAATGTTGCTTTCAGCTCTCCCGTGAATTCTGCTGAAGACTTTTAACAGAAACTCAGCGGTCACTTGCCAAAAGCATCAGCCATTGTTGTATCAGCTGTTTCATTTATTGCCTCCCTTTCATTAAACATGACTAACAAGAGGTAAGAATTATGGACTTATGACAGAATGATGAAAGCTTGCCCACTATAATAGTTCACCAGCTTCCTTAAACATAGTCACACTTCTGGCACCACCTATTTCGCACTGAATAAATTTGGCACGACTGCACTGAGACCTCTGAATGAATTGAAGCACTACGTTCAGTGTTGCTGGATTCTGGCATAAAATTGAATTGAATTGTCAATGCAAATGTTAAATGTGAGGAAAAATTTCTGCAACTCATGACTTTATGATGGGAGCATTTTAACACTAACTATGCTGTTGCTGAACTTACAGCCTATTGTAGACTGATAAATTCTCTGTGTACTGAGTCAGACCTGAGAAGTCTGAGTACCAAATTGTAGAAGAATCAGCCCTAAGCTCTACCCTGAGTAGTTCAGAGTGCCAGATCATTGAGCACACACACACACACACACACACACACACACACACACACACAAAAACCTTTAGGTTCAATGTAGGCACTTTCTGACAGCTTTTTGATGGTTAGTGTGTGATTTATTATTATTCATACACTTGGAATTGGAACAGCATTTTTTACAGTGTTTTAACAGTCTTACTAACCAGTCAAGTTTTTATCCACCTTATATCTGCATCTGTGGACAGCAAGAACAGGGAGCACGAAAGTGGTCTGTATCAAGAGCCTTTCTTGCTGTGAGGCAACAGTGCAACAGACATGGAATATGTTAAAAACTTTTAATTAACTTAAATATTCAAATATAAGACTAACGTTATTTGCAAACATATATATATATATATATATTTATTTGGCTAGCAGGTGATCATCAGTGATGAATGTAACACTAGCTATCCCAATATGCAAATTCTGTTTTTTCTAAACATTGCTCTCCATTGTCTTGCCCATCAGCAGACATAGAGGCATACATAAATACATAAATTTACCTGACTTGCAATTTTTTTTACAGTGCTTTTGTCAAAAATGTACTTAAAAAAATCTTAATAGTATCCATGGTTAGGGTTCATAGTTAGGGTTGTTAGCATCACCAATGTCTTCGTAAAATCTAGAAGAAATCGAGCAAATTAGTTTTTTTTAAGTGCTTAGAAAAATATATGCTCTTTTTTGCCCCTCAAATAGGTATTCAAGGTTACCTTGTTGTCAAGTAATTAGCCCCAGGGGATATGTTGGTGTAGATTGCACATCTAGGGGCGGAAATTGACTTTAAGTGTGCCTCTGTTTTTGAGGGTGTACAGACAGCTACACAGTTGGCAGTTTTACGCGGAAGCATTTAAAATTCAGTTTTACTGAACCAGCAATATGATCTGCTGCAATGACCAGAATAATTCTGGCGTGAGCGCACCACCTTCTTCCCACAGTGAAATATTGGTCATTGATCTGGAATCTGACTTTGCTTCCTTGTCTTTCTTTGTCTTTTTTTTCTGTGCACACATGCACACCAACTGTCAAGAGAGATTCAGGTAAGCTCCAAAATTTACAAATTTCACTATTCAAACAGCACCTGTTCAGTAATGATAGATCAACACTGCACGGGGAATGAGAGAGCATATTTAATTGGATGTTTACATGAGGAATAACTTCAACCATATGGATTAGATTATTGGACCATATGCACTTCAGCACTTCATCTGGGCTTCTCGGTTGCTGAAGTAATTCCAAAAGAACTCATAAAAATGTGCAGAGAAGAAATAAAACCTGCTCCAAATCCCATAAAGACCATCACATATCTCGTTCAAAAACAATGGTGAAAACAGGGACATAAAACACATATTGTTAAAAAGCCTGCCAAATAGTTGCCTGAAGACCTTTAACAAACAAAAACTGAGTTATAGCACATTTATACTTTTAGTGAACTCTGCTCAGAGGCTATTTATTACTATGTGGGTGGATGATATATAGGAATTCAGCCACTGCTGGACTCACCTGCAAGAGTTTCTTGGGGCAAAAATTATTTTAGGTCTCTGCTAAAACACTTAAACACACATTTGCAATGTGTTGTGTGCAGTTTTGCAACACTTTGTGATTGTAAAACTAACTTTCATTCATGGGAATGATGCTATCTGATTTAGTCTCAAATGCATAATACCTTTCATCCATAAAATAATACCAAAGTTTTTCCTTTCTGTACATGTAATGAGGTATAATTACATTCTGAAGATGTTCACTAGCCTAGATTTTAAAAGTGTGAAACCATAAGCCACTAATCCACCACTAATCTAACAAAACTATCAAAACAGCAGTGGTATCTTCACATCTTTCTGATTCAACACAAGTTGTCTAGATCTAGAAATACTAGAATTGTATACTGTGCAAAGCCATCCATTGTAAGTCATACTGTCAGAATCCTTGGAGCACAGGCCCAAAGGAGAAAAAATAATTCACTCCAGCTTAGCCATCAATCATAGACTCAGACAGATTCTGAATTCATTTGAAAGCCTAACTCTTATCATTGAACACCCTAATTGGAAAAATCAAAAACATGTTTTATTTGTTATCATCTATCGTCCACCCTCAGCCTTTTTTAAAATCTGATTAATTTCACGAAATTTTTGTATCTACATATTTTGCTACATACAAAAATGCCATAACTGTAAATGCTAATCGCAATGGTAAAGCACATGGGGTACATTTTGTTGTTTGCACTTTTTATGCGATTTCTGTTAGATGAAGGATGCAGCACTCTGGGACTCGTTGAATGGATGATATGTAAGTGTAAATTCTTAGGTTTTATATGCTAAAAGAATTATTGCTTACTTGCATGTGGTTGCAAATTGACTGGCATTTAAAGACAGTTTGGCAATTGGCTACCAGCATTTAAATTTACAAGAATGGATTACGCAGAAGAGGGGAATAAATTTCATTACAGTCTTTCTGAAAGTGCTGTAACTAAGTTTAAGGATTCTTTATGTTTATCTTCTTCAATGTTGTGCCACCACAGTGCAGAGCAGCAACTCGACTCTCACAGAGGCTTATGAGCTTGTCAATAGTCTTACATCCTCACTGTGATACTGTGGCTCTTCTGAAAAAGAAAGTCTTAAATCACAACTCACAAACATGCGCCATAAAGCAGATTTTCTGGTTTTTAAGTGGGCTGCAGCACTCTTGACTTTGGGAACCACTGGTTTATTTGAAGATTTTAAGTCAGGATTCAAAATTCATCACAGCATTAGTGAGGGTTGCAAATGATCTTATGGCCTCTGACAGTGGAGTCATCTGTGCTTATCCTGCTAGACCACAGTGCAGCATCTGATACTGTCGACCACAAATGTTGATTACAGAGATTAGAGCATGCCATAGGTATTAAAGGTACTGTGCTGCAGTGGTTTGAATCATATCTATCTAATAGACTCTAGTTTGTTCATGTAAATGGGGAGTCTTTTCACACACTAAGATTATTTATAAAGTTCCACAGGGTTCTGTGCTAGGACCAGCTCTATTTACATTATACATTCTTCCCTTAGGCAGTATTATTAAAAAGCATTGCATTCATTTTCATTGCTATGTAGATTAAACCCAGCTTTATCTATCCATGAAGCCAGATGACACACACCAATTAGATGCTGCTCGAATGTCTCGAGACATAAAGACCTGGATGACCTCTAAAAAACTAGTTCATGCATTTATTACTTCTAGGCTTGATTATTGTGATTCATTATTATCAGGCTGTCATGAAAACTTTCTGAAAAGCCTTCAGCTGATCCAAAAGGCTGCACTAGAGACTAGCTAGAGAGAGAGAGAGAGAGAGAGAATATTTCTCCCATACTGGCTTCTCTTCACTGGCTCCCTGTTAAATCTAGGGAGCCAGTGAAATTTTTGGTGTTTTCTCTGTATGAGTTTAGGGTATTTAGATTACAATATAGAGGAACACACGACCCTCTGCACCAGCATAGGGTCTGACAAAGGGTCCAAGGATTTCATTTTGATACCCAATGGCAGTCAGGGTGCCATTGCCTAGCCTACAGAGGTCTGTGTGTTCCTCCTTGGATATGCCTCCCCAGGCTGGATTAGGTCATTTTGTAGCTCTTGCAGTGCTTTTCCTGTTCCTCGTTGCACAAAGGAGCAGATACTGGTCCTGCTGATGGGATAAGGACCTTCTATGAGCCTGCCTTCCTCCTGGAATCTCCTCTATGCTCTTGAGACTGTGCTGTGACACAGCAAACTTTCTGGCAAAGGCACATATTGATGTACCATCCTGGAGAACTTGGACTACCTGTGTAACATCTGTAGGTAGGTATCACCTCATGCTACCAGTAGTGACAATGACCCTAGCCAAATGCAAAAAAAAAAAAAAAAAAATTCCAAACAAACAGAAAGACGAGGAACGAAAAATGCCAGAGTAAAACCATTGCTGTTTTGGGGGTTGTCTCATTGTTGCCCCTCTAGTGCACCTGTTGTTAATTCAATCAACACCAAAGCAGCTAAAACTGATTAAAAACCCCTCTGCTACTGAACTGACCTGATCAATATCCCAAAGGCTTAACAGACTTGATGCTAAACTCTGATTAAAAAGTGTTCCTTTAATTTTTTTGAGCAGTGTATGTGAAACATGTTTATCAGTTCTGTTATGTTGTATTTAAAAGCAGAAATGAATGAAATCATATTTTAGTCATCAATGAATAACTATTGCAACACTCAAGGGCACCAAGGGAGCCAATTATAATTCATTAAAAACTGGTGCCACCCCATGAATATGTGTGCTGTTATAATCCTAATACCAATCAGTGGCGTGCAGTGACCATTACAGAAAAGCAAGCAGAACCACATAAAAACATACAATCTCTTGATTTTCTGCTGCCTTGTCTTTTATTTTTTTATGTATCCTGATGTGTATCCTGATTTGTTTCCTGCCTCTTGTTGCACTCTGCCTGAACATCTCCACATTTCAGTCCTCCTTCCTGTCTGAAGAAGTTTAATAAATTATTACTTTAGATCACCAAAATATTTACAATTAGGTGATAATGGCGAGTAGTGGAAGAACTTTTGTACAACTGTTTCTTTAATAAAAGTAGCAATAGCAAAAGATGAAAGCATCTCGCAAGTAAAACAGTATATTAGCAAATCTGACTTAAATATCAAAAGTAAAATTGTGTATTGTGTATCATGTAGTGCTTTATATATATATTAATGTTACTGCTGCAGATATTTTAGGCTGAGTTCATTGAAAATACTTTTCTATGTATAGATCTTCTTCTTCAGCTGTAGATAGGTTTTTAGGCCTTCTTCTTTTATCCTCATCAAATGTTTTAAGGACACACTGCGCACCGGGCTGGGATATACCAAGTTTTTGGTTAATGACACTTTGAGAATCAGCTTGTTTGTGCAAAAATACAAATTTGTGTCATCATTGACATTTTTCATAGACTCAACTAAAGAAATTGGAACAAATCGTGTTTTATGTGACGGGCTGATACTAAGAAAACTGTCTAAAAATACAATTTAAAATAGGTTCTTTGGAAAGTTATCTGTCATGTGTAATCTGTACTGCTTCCACCCTTGAGTTAGGTGTCTTTTTTGTGCTTGAATGATTAAATTATTCACAGGTCAGTGTTAATTGGCATAATAAAAATAAAACAAAAAAACATCCATCTGAAAGAGAAATTGGTCAGGTACAAGGACTAGACGGAAAATCAGTGAAAAATCAGCCAATGTTCAAAGAAAAACAACTATGAAAAACCTTCAGAAAGTCTGGAGAACTATTGCTCAAGAAACTTTGAAAAAATTTTCTCTCTGGGGTCCTCCCTTGGATTGTACAAGGATGACCGGCCTCTGGCGAGGTTGGATGCCTGTCATCTCTAGTTCTCTGGGGCTCTTGCTCTTTGGTCATGGGAAACCCTGCTGGGGTCGCCCTCCTCCTCCTCTGGGGTTGGGCACACAGCCATGCACACACACAACCAACAGAACAAGAGGATGTGTTTGTTCTATTCTTCTCTTTCAGGTGTTGTTTTGTGTGTGTTTTTTTTTGTGTGTGTGTGTTTTTGTATTTTGTTACAGATGCAGCAATTGGTAATGAGCTAAGAAAAACGGGTCTACATCTATATTTTTTAAAAGTGTATTAAAGGGCACATATGATGTGTTTTTAAATCCTTCCTTTTCACATGTAAATCATTCACTTGTGGTCTATATAAAATAAAACTGCAATACTTTGTTCTGAATTCCTCGTTATTGGTGCTCCACAGACCCCTCTTACACCTGTTCTGAGGCCACCTTAGAGCATCTGGTTTTGGTGCGTCTCTTTAAATGTGAATGACCACTTAAAACTTAACTGAACTGGGCTACAAACTCGCTGCGAGAAAAAAAAAATTGGAAGAAAGTGTACGAAATTGGTTAGCCGGAAGTCCATGACCTTGTTTAGCAGTTCCCCAGCAAATACTGTGATGTAAAAGATAAGAAAACGTAACAGTGAACAGAGAAAACTGAACAGACTGAAATTATGACCCAAAAAGAATATAAAGATATCTATGCAGCACCGGGAGAGAATACATTTAAATTTCCTGCAGTCCTACACACTCAAAGTGCAAACAAAAAATTTATTTAACAGCTAAAAAATTGGATTTTGCACAATATGTCCCCTTTAAAATATTACTGAAAATAAAATCATGGCTGAATTAAAAGACTTCATGATTGCATGACATGGTAAACTCATTATCTTCATGGGGATTAAAAATATTGATGAAGAATTAATGAGTTATATTAGCAAAACAGACTTAGTATATTTGGGCAAGAAAGTGCTTTCTCAGATGTGCTCACTCCTACATCACACATTTGGCTAAGATGGTTAGTAAGAGAGAACGTATCTGTCAAGACGGTAAATCCACACAAATGTGCAGATCGTAACTGATCCTAGAGCAGTGAAAGCAGATCCAGGAGTAGCTTGTCAAATGAGGAAATGCTGCTCTCCTCACATCTTGCCAAGCTACATCTTTTGTTAATGGGACATCCACACCCCCATGAAAATGACAGAACCTAAAGATTCCGGTGGCGGGTTCTCAAGTTAGCTTCAAGCTAAATAGTCAAACACAGCCACAAGATGGCAGCAGATGGATTGGTGCAAACATGCAACCTCAGGTTTTCTAAGGGACATGATGGTGTTCTGAGACATACAGTAAGTAGACAGATCACTTTCACTTTGGTACGTCTTAATTGATGTCTATTTTTAGATTTCACATGAACTTTGTGCTATGCTAGATTTCATGAAGTTTCATTTGGGGTACCAGATCAGAAAATGCTTAAAACCAACTGCTTATTGTGGCCCCTCTTCCAAAAGAGTTGGTACGCTGTGCAAAATGCAAATAAGTACAGAATGCAATGATTTGCAAATCTTGCAGATCCTTTTTTTTTTTTTTCACAATAAAAAAAA
>VUQJ01045545.1:11016-25172 GCA_015108635.1 Andinoacara biseriatus
CTGACAAAATAAAACAGGAATTCGAGAAGGGAACAAAGACACAGACTAGACACAGGGAAACACAAGGAACTAGAAATAACCAACTGAGGACTAATAAACATGAGAAATAAAGAGAAACCAAAAGAACACAAAACACTGGGCCACCGTCCCAGGACCATGACATGCAGTCCAGAACTTTAACCAACTGAAAACATTTGGAACCTCATGAAAAGAAAAACACAGCAGAGAGCAGCGAGGACTGTTGAGCAGGTAGAATCAGACAAGAACGGAACTACATTCCTCTCAGTTTTAACATAGATTTTTTTTTCTCTGGTCTGTTTTGAGTAAGATATGGATTTATTAGATTCACAAATCAATGCATTATGTCTTTATTTAAATTTTGCAGCGTCCCAACTTTGTGGTAATTAGGGTTTTATATACCAGAAGATGTTGACTTTAAAACATAATCTCTTTCCACAGTTTCTTTATTATGCTATTTCCTTTTTGGATATGTGAAGTGGGTGAAAATACCACGTAAAAGGGTAGATATGAAGTTTACCCTCCCCCTAACCCCAACTCTTAATAGGTCACCAGGGACATGTGAATTATTTTTTTCAGTAGCTGTTATAATTTGATGTTACATATCTTCAAAATGTAGGGACATGGTACAGTAGATACATTTTGAAATATTCAACTACCACTGCATGAAAAAGGATGTCTCCATTATACAAACAGCATATTCCATATAGAACATTTTTATAGAAATTGTCCATTTCATTTGTTCAAATGCATGTGTTGTCATGTATCTTTGTTTTTTCAGTGCCCAGTGCCCTAACCCCAGAAATAACATGCCATTAAAATACAATTCTGTAAAATTTAATGAAGCAAAGTCATTAAATAATATTACTTTTTCTGTTGTATTCAGTCAATGGGAAGCCAGGCATTATGAAGCTGCATTGCAAATTTAAAATATATGGTAGATTTATTGGTTTATTTGATTTGATTATGCTTTGGTTCAACAGGTAAAGACTACAGCTGTTGTGATGGCCCCGGCTGTAAACAAAAAATCCTATTAGGTCATGATAAATGGTTATCTTTCTCTGAGAAAACTGTTCCATCTCTCTAGCATGTGCCTCTTAATTATGTTCCTTGGCCCTGGTGAATTTAAAGAGGTAAATAATGATATGATTTTTTTATTATGATTCATCAACTTTGCCTTTCACTGCCGTTTGAGCTGGAGAGTGCCCCGAGTCATCATCTCTCATTAAGTAATGAATAGTGATTGGTATGAAATTACTTCACCCCACTCTGCTGCCTGTCCATTAGTCCGTTAATCAACAGCATATGACTGCCAGGCTGCACAAAATCCTCTTGCAAACAAATCACCCTCGCCCTCCGTCCCTTCCCTTACCCTAAAATACAATTCCTGATTTGCATAATGAGGGCCAAAGGAGGGCAATGTTTGCTCATAATCAAAATGCATTTATTCACAGGAAGCTGTCCTGTTTCACCCGCTTAATTCACACCTGCTCTTTTCTGTAATCAAAGCCAGGGTTCAGGTGGAAGCACAGGCCTTGTAATATGTTCTCATTGGGCCCAGAGTCTATGAACTGACAAAAGCAGAATGTTTATGATTCAGCAAGCTACAAGGGCGAGTACAAGGGAATCAGCAATGTTAACCTTCGCCAACACAATATGTAGACAGCCAGTGATTCTGGGATTCTGCTGTTGTCTTTTTCCATGATAAATGCATGCAGTGTGACAGAATATTTGATAATACTGCACCAAGTATCACCGTTTCATCCTCAAGGACAAATAAATGCTGATGTTGCTCTTTGTCATCTAGTTGTGAAAATAGTCAAACAGTTAAACATTAAAAGAACAATTTGTTTTTCAAACCACTTTGTGCAGTCGTAATGAGCTACAGCAAAATCCGGCCACTATTAGTGCCTTTTTGATGCTAATAGCGCTAAAGCCACTGCTCAGCTTTAAGTTAATGCTAACAGAGGCCTGCTACAGACCCTCTGCCTGAGTAAACTCTGTGCACGCTTTTACTATACCTCTAGTTTGGCCATAAGGTTGAGAAAACAATCTCTACAGCAATCTTTTGCAGTGTCATTTTGATATAATAAAACTAATTCTTTCAAGAGTGGCTGGGGTGCGGGCCTAAATGTATGAAATTGAGGCAGACAAAATGGAAAAAAATGCCTTCATGTGCCTGATTCAAAAGTCCAAAACTCTGTTCAAACAAAAGCAGAGAAAATAACTGAGGAGCACAACAAGGTGAAACAAAGGCAGGGGGAGGAAAAACAGGACTAAAAAGGACTAAAAACACGCTTCTCCATCTCTGTCACACGGGCTTGGCTGGGGATGAGAGACAGATGGAAAATGAGGGGCGGGTGAAAGCGATCAAGGGGGGACAACAGAACAAGAAGCAAAAACAAAAATGAGACACGTGAGGAAACCAACTATCAAATTTAAACAAGACCTCATAACAAGACAAAGAACTAAAAGCAAGATATAAAGAGTTAAACTTATATGTAGTCTTAGTAACCTTAATAATGTATTTTGTGCTGAACAAATCAAAAGAAGCACGCTTTTAGAACACTTTCTTCCTATTATTTCCACCACGCGGGACGAAAATGCTTTGTGATGGTCGGTATGTCTGGGTCAGTCAGGGTCACATTTTCACGTCTCCTCTACTGTCACAGTTTTCCAAAGCCCTCCGCGGATCCCAGGTGCTCATCCTGATTAGCATCTTGCCACAGAGTTTCAGCTCAGCACCTCCCAGAGGTCACCTGTCAATCAGGCGATGTGTTTGGCACTCTGACGTCTCTTTGATTTACTGCTTGATTTTGTTAGGAGAGTAACCTCTTTCCTTTTGCCGCTGCAGCTTCTGATGCTCGCAGTTGCTTTTCCTGTGAATCTGAAACTTTGATTTTTTTTTTTTCATTTTCATGATGAAAATGAAATTGTTGCACACTGATTATTATGTTAATGACCATGAGTATAGCTAGGCATTTACTTTTTTGATTGTGACATATTGTATTCTTACCTTAGCCATCTGAACACTTACATTTTTAATAGATGGTTCTTAATTCATTCACGCTAGGCACCAATTCAATCTAAATAATAAAGGCTGAGATGCTTTATAAAAGCCGATCAACATAATTCACAGTTGTTATGATAATGATGACAAAGGACGGTCAGAAATGGATGGAACAAAGATTTATTATTAACGTTTGACAGAGGTATTTCTTTTGCATTTAAATTAGACATTTTTTTCTCTCAAATTGAGTCTTGAAAAACAACATGTATCTCATTCTTATATTACCAAACAGAACCAGTGACAGTCCCAGTGAAACATGTAAATGTGAACATGCTTTGACCTAACAAGGACATCTTGTTAACCAACATCATTCTGTAAGATGAAATGAGTAAAAGCATGCTTATCCATCTCTGTCAGAAAAACAAGCAGCCTAATAGAACGGATAAGGTCATCACCAAATGTCAAACGTGTTTACCCTCCAGAGGCAGACAGATCGGCCAGTATTCATCATAAACACAACAGGTTCCCATTACGGAAACATTCCCTCATCCCATTTTGAGCTGCGCTGGCCATTTACTCTGGCTTAATTGTGTGAAAATAAAAGGAAAAGAAAGGTAGATGCGGGAAAAGTCCGGCGCTCTCCTTTCCAGAGAAACACTACGGGGGTGTTTAGGGACTGCAAAGGTCATCTTTTCATGAATGATGACACATTGCGAGCTTATTAAGCAGGAATTTAACCTGTAATCGGTCAAGGCAAGTGTGAGCCAGAGTGTTTGGAGGAAAGAAAACTAGGGGAAATGCAATGACTGCTGCACTCCTTGCAAAAAAAAATAAATAAAAAAAATACTGAGTGAAACGGGTTCTTTTGTGCTGGGAAAAATATGCTATACATGATGACATCCCTAGTGGTGTTTACTGTCCATCTGCTGTGAATGGTACTCCTAAGGATGAAAATATAACCCAGACCTGTCGCTGTGTAATTCCTGTGCTTCATTACATGTGAGATGGAAGGTGAGTGCAAAAGTTAAAAAAAAAAAGTGCCACAGATGCTGGGACGATTTATGATTCTCTACAAGGCCCAAACTGCTCGAGATCAATAGAACAGGAGTAAAGAGAGGGGCTAGGAGTGCAATGTGTCATCATTTTAATGAAATATAGATTTGGGACTATTAAACAGCTTGCTAGTGCGAGTAAAATTGCTCACTTTTTCACTGTTAAACAAAGCCATCCATTTAACTGTAGAAAAATCAATAGCGGCCTGTGACCAATATGTACCTTTCAACTGTGGCTACAGTTACATTGAGCAGGAGCTAATAAATCAAAGCAAAGGGTGCCGCATCTTTTACAGTCATTGCATCAATATACACTTCAGTAGCTCTCAGCAGTATCTCCTGCAGAGTCTTTCATGAGGCAGCAGTGCTGAAAAGAAACAGAACAAATACACCTTTGTGTATGCACATGCATGGGACTGAGCATAGCAACATGTTTTATGTTAGTAAGGTCAGCATTAAAAAAAACAAGGCTTCTTTGTGGTGACTCAAGACACACTGCTTGTTATCGATGTGGCCATCGCTAACGACTTGCTGGAACATATACTAAAAGACTCACAGCATGGCCACATTCATGAAAAGTAGCAGTTACCTATTTGAAAAGCTTGTCTTTGATTATGACACTGTTAAATTACTATTTACTATGTGCTGAGAGTATCTGGATCAGGTATGAGTCTGAGCCCGACACAAAAAGCTGAATTGTGTGTTGGTGACACAGGACGATCTGTGGGACTGAGCTATTCAACTGGATTAGTCAGCTTTCTAGCTTTCTCTGTCTCTCTCTCTCCTCCTCACTCGCGTTTGGTTTAACACTCTTTGGGGAGCTTTTATTGCACTTACAGTAACATAATGCATTCTTGTCAATTGAACTTAACATTATTTTGTTTTGCATGTCTCTCGTTGGCTTCACTTCACACGCAGTAGTGTGTGTGTGTGTGTGTGTGTGTGTACTGTATATGTGTGAGTGTGTGTGTGTGTGTGAGGAGGTGCACTCACATTGGCAGCAGGAAAAATAGAAACTAGTGCGACTGTTATGTTAGTATTATGGCTGAGCTGAAAGCCTCAATTATACTCCTCCAAATATACCTCTTGTCATTGTAGCCAAATAGCTCAGTCTGACTCTAAAACCTTTCTCCAGAAGGCATTTGGCTTGACCATACGGGCAGCTGCAAATTTCAGTCGAGCTTCAAGGTGTCAGTTTTGGAGCGGAGGTTTCCTTTTTGGTCAGCGATGTAAAATTTGCTTCCCTGTGGAAAGTGATGCTGGTGTTCCAGCAATTTCCAGTTCACTGCAGGCTTGAGCCTTGGTGGTTCCTGAACGTCCTAACCAAGTTTCTCTCCTCTGACACTGGCCTTCATACACACCTTTGCAAAGTGGTAACACATCAGAATAACTTGAACTGCTGATCGTGGAATCTGCATTTTCCCCAACTTGTGTAAATCTACAATTCTCCTTCTTAGATCTTCACTGGATTCCTTGGACTTTCCCATTGTTCTTAGTGTTGGTCAGTCCAGTGGGTGCTGTCAAACAAATCCTTATTATACTGGCAAAGAGAAACTACTATGGTGGCAGTCAATCACGATCACTAATGAGAAGTTAATTGGCCTTGTCAAGTTAAAAGATGTCAAGCTCATTAAAGGATTTAAGTGAGTGTATGTATATACTTGAGCCTGTACTGATAATTCAATTCAATTCAATTTTATTTATATAGTGGCAAAGCACAACAGTCACCTCAAAGCTCTTTATATTGTATGATAAAGACCTACAATATTATGCAGATAAGCAGAAGAGGATGGATGGATGGATGGATGGATGGATGGATGGATGGATGGATGGATGGATGGATGGATGGATGGATACTAAAGTCCTCAAAGACATATGCTGTACAATCATTTCACCCTGTAAAAAGAACAGTTCAAAGAAATCATTAAAAGCCCCAAAATTATTATGACACTCACGCCCAGGATGAGTGGATGTAAACTTCTGACCACAGTTGTACGTACTTTCCTGCATTTTATTATTACATCGTATTTTACAGAGTTAAGAAAGAGCTGGTTAAGACTCCCAGCTTCTTTCTCAGAATGAAGAATATAGACTTATTAAACACTGGTATGGAGCCATGGTATCAGTACTGTATTGGAACTGGAAAGAGTTGGATCAATGCATCCTTAATACAAACACTTTTTTCATCTTTACTGAGAAAGTGTTCCTAATTTTGACATAATTGGGAAGAAGTCTTTTTTGTGTGCTAATTAAAGGACATTGACTGGTCATAAATCACTCCAAGCTTCCTTACTGTAGTGCTGAAGGCCAATTTAGAGCAACTTTTACTGTTCAATATTGTGTTCTTGAGGGCCAAATACAATAACGTTGGTGTCTGAATTTAGAAGTAGGAGAAGTTAGGAGAGGTAGAAAGTAAACACTCATCCTTATGATGTGCTTGAAATTTACCTAGCTGATTTGTCTCATCTGGCTTTATAGAAAAACTATGCTTGGTTTTGATCTGTGTAGCAGATGGAAATTTAAGCAGTGTTTTTAAGAAAAAGAAAATAGGGGGGAATCGATATCCTGACCAAGAAGCAACAACCGGGGCTGAAAAATGAAGCTCTCCGGCACTTGTTCCACTTTTCATACGTAGAAGCTACACCCAGCAATAAAAGTACCATTACTGTTTCTAACTTCTGATGTTGTCATTTGTAATAGTTACCACCAAAACAGCTTATACCTCACAGAGAATCAGCTAAATTGACTATACCAGTGTTAATTTGGGTTTTTCTTTTCCATCTATCAGCAATTTTTGCATTACAAGTCTGAGGCTGATTTGTTTTGTTTTTTTCCCGCTCAATTGGCTCTTGTTGGTTAATATACTGTAAACAATATGGATACAAAATGTCATTATTGTACTGTGAATTCTCAGGGTCTACTTTGTTTAGAATTTAGTTCCGAAAACTCCAAAATGGGGGTGCAGCATGATACATTTTATTACCCCATAAAGTCAATACAAAATGTGTGTGTGGAGGTGCGCCGCTTCCTCTCCCATCCCATCAGCACTCAGTATTGTGAGTGAGTCAACAGATAGTTATTGGTGCAGCACAAAGACTGTGGCGTTTCAGCTTTTCAATACAAACTGTATTGGAATCTCCAACATCGTGTTTCATGTGAGATATTGGGTTTAAAATGAGCAGATCCTCAAACAGGAGGGGCAGAAGCAATCAGCTCGATAAGCGCAGCAAAGAGGAGCTCATTGAGAGATTTTGAGTCTGTAGGGAATGGCTGTTTGAACTTAATGAAGCGCTACCACTGGATGTACAGTTTGGTTTTGGACCTCAGTCAGCATCACAGCTGGCGAGATCAATTAAAAGCAATTGAATCCTCACCCAGAAAACATCACCATTTCTTTAGCTGTATACCATTGCTCATATTTTCAAGAAAAATGCCTTTCTTTGCCTCATCAAAGATATCCTTTCACTTTGTCCTTACATCATTAGACTGCTTGACAGTTGGGGTGTTCTTGTGCTGACTGCAGAGCACGATTGATTTTCTTATTCCAGTATCATTGAAAATCCATTTTCTTTTGCTTTGATCCAGTTTTGCTGCAAATCAGACGTGACAAAAAAAAAAAGAAAAAAAAGTGCATGCTGCCAGTAAACAGCTGTAGTCATGTACAGTCACGTGGATGCATATAGATAACTGGCGATAGTTAAGGCTTAAATTTTGTTGGTGCATCTAACTTAAAACACATTCTATAGACTAGTATTAAGAAAGGCTGGCTTAAGCCCGCATTTATACTAGAAAACTTTTCAAAGACTTATGAAAGACTGCTGTCTGCCACCCTATCACATCTAAAAACAATGTGTCATAAGTCAAAGGTTTTAGTCGTAGTCTGCAAGATTTTGCAAAGACTGGGGCTCTTTCAGGGGTCACTAATCGCAAGACTACAACTCGACTCGCTGTCAGATTATTTTCAATCATGCTCCTGGGGGGAAAGTGAAAAACTGTTGAACAATGGAGCAGAAACATAAGGAGCTTTTGGTCACAGATGCCCTTGTGTGCGCAATGTTCTGTTCCGAAAAAAATGGCCCAAAAGAAGAAAAAAAAAGGAAGACGCTGCAGAATGTGAACATGAAGTTGAGAGTTTAGAGAGTTCATCACGTTGTTTGACTGATGTGGACAGTCATGTTCCCATGATTTTGATTTGCATCAGCCAAACTGCATGTGAGAGATTTGATTTGGTTTGATTCGTATAGAAAAATCTTCCAGTTTCTGGGGATGCAGGATTGAAGAGATTGTCCAGCAGGACGTTTATTGTGGTCGTCATTGTGTCAGATAGATGAAAAGATAGAATGCAAAAACACCAGGGTGACCCGTTTACCCTGCTGGTAAACACTGCACACTGTATATGCAAAAATGTGTTAATATTAACTCGTTCCTCATTCAGTGATGCAGGTCTGCACTGTGATGTCATTGAAGTCTGTGTTAGCTACGCAAGTGAATTTAGTCTCGCTCAGGTTCACAGGTTACAGCAAAAAATGGTTTGAGGTCATTCATATTCAGTCACAATGATCTTGTGTTTATTCATAATTTCTGTGAATGTTAATATTTTCAGTTACTCAAGTAGGCATTCATTTTTAATGTACTGCTCAAAAACACTTAATGAAAGAAATAGTTGAAGTATGCAGTTTTTGCTGACATACATTGTGTACTTTGCTGGGAACAAAATGATCAACTCGTTCAGGGTTGGAATCAAAATCACACCACACCAGCCTCAAGTGGACTGTCAAGAAAAGTGGACTCAAGAACTTGTGAGAGCTTCACAAGTTGAATGAAGCTGGAGTTGAATGAAGCTGTGAAGACGAGGAAGAGGAAGATGAGGAACACCCAACCCAAAAATACAGATGTGCTGAAGGCCGCTATCAAGGCAAACGGAACTTGAGCATCTAGTAAAAATGCAAATATACCCAATAAAAAAAAAATCATAAATATAAACCACAGCCAAATAATAAAAATACTGTGTGCTGTCAGTGCTCCCCCTCAGCCTCCTGGCAGTAGAATCTTTGGGTGGCACACATCTCCTGGAAGTACAAGCTCAAGAACACATAATTACAGGTCTCAGTAGATCTTAATGGGGTGCACATGAGCCTCATATCAATTCAAAAGCAAATGGCTAAGTAACAACCAGGAATAAGAAATTATACAATTATAATAAATATAAACCACTGAGGATACTGTCACTTTCTGTGACATTATCACTATCAAGTTATCGCATTCACACAATTATCAGCAAAACTTAACCTTAAAGTCAATGTTGCCAAGATTCAAAATCGTCTGTTTAGTAGCTGCATCTTTGGTACGAATTTGAACATCCCAGGTCACGTTGTTCTCGAGTTACCACGTTCAGAAAGATGGAGGAGTGACGACATCAAAACAAAAAATAAAACAGATTCCTGCCCGAAACGCTGCCTATCTAACGAAAAACAACCCTCAGAGAAAAACAAAAGCGAGACAATAACACCAAACCACAGTTGCAACGCAACAATTAGAATCAATTATAAAATATGCATGGATGGCACAGCAAAGCTCTGTTTCAGGTTTTTTTTTTTACATCGTGTAGGTCAAAAATAATAATTACTGCTTGCTCAAAGTAAATAAAGTGAGTACACTTAATGCTTGTGGTGTTAATGCATTTCCAGCAGGCTGTGATGTGTTATCTGGACACATTCTAATTTAACCCTGCGTGATATGTTTGTTTTGGGGTTGAACCACTGCATTTACACAGAAAGATCAGACAAGAGGTGATCCTCATCCATGAGGTCCCTGTCTCTGAAAGCTGTGCTAATGGCCACTTTTAACGCAACCTAAGTGACCCTTTAAAGTGTGGGAGATGTTAAAGTGGAATAAATGGCTCCATAAAAGCCAGCCAGGATGTTTTGTCATCCTTCTTGAAAAATATCTGTGCAAAACATGTATTTTTCTTTGTCAGTTTTTGTCAGGCAGACATGAGACCCGAACCCCATACTTTATTTCAACACTTTCAAACAGCCATCCAGCCCATGACTTGGAGATATCAATTTGAGCCTGGCTAGACTGAATCTCTTTTCCGTTTTGCATAAAATTGACAGCCATCTGGGGAAGCCTTGGAAAATTGCCTTGCACTGAATAAGTGATGAAGAGATGAGTCTACTGTCAGTTGTAATAATGTGGCTGCTTTAAATTCATTGGCACCGTTGCAGTACATAATTACTGTATCTGGGGGATGCCATGTCTCTGGTCTGCATCGTGTAATGCAACCAAGCTTAGAGTGTTTTCAAAAGTGGTGTATTTCATTTTGGCTGCGCTTTTATCATATTACGATCTCTTCAATAAACACATGGGCTGTCAATAGCTATTCACAAGACGCAGTGAACACAATGAACTGAACTAAAGAGGTTAACAAATCCATTGTGTAAATAAAGCATTAGCTCAGGGTTAAAAGCAATAGTTGAGCCAAAGTACAATAGCTGCATGCTGGTGATCAAAATCTGAAATCTGACAGCGGATAGGTGAGTCTGATGAGCTCATCCAGAAATGAAGCCAACACATAAGAAAAACTGCAGTTCCTTTAATGGCCACCTGAGCTTGACTCCAAAGATGAAACATTTCCCATGTTAAGAATGTTTAATAGCATTAAAAAGCATATTTACAGCCTGGTACAAAAACAGTTTTGGCCTATGTGGATGTCATGACAACTGTGTGGTACCCAGGCTGGCTCCGGGAAACAGCTCTGATCATGGGAGGGGTCATTCTGGGAGAGAGGAGAGAGTGATTAGTCCAAATGGTCCAAACAGAAAGATTCCATGAGGAAATTCCAGTTGGAGAGCTTGTTTACCTGCAGTACAGAGAGTTGCTTTCTGAGGGCGAGGGCAATATTTTCTACAGGAGAGGAGCCCATCGGAGGGTGAGCACGCAGGTGAGTGTTCCAAAGAGAGCCTTCAGGTGAGGCGGACCTGCTTGGCCGAGACAGTTTGGGTGAGTAATCCACGCTTCAGCCAGAGGCGTTCACACCAGAAACAGAAAGACACAACTTTTATATGAGGAACAGAGAGAAGCCTGATTACCACACTGAGGAGGCTAATAATCTGGCAGAGTCTGGTTGCTGGAGCTGGTCCTTAAATCCATCTTGGTGATGAGACTGATGGGACCCCAGTAGTCAGGCTGAGGCATGAAAAGTCCACGCTCCACCCAAGGGGTGAAGGAACCTCTGCTCAGGTCCTCCTGGACTCAGGAAGTCTTACAGACTCCAAAACAAACAAAACAAAACAAACTAGTGCTGGACTGTGACATTAACATCTTCAAGAAATTACCTCTTTGCCATTGCTGCTGTTGTTGTAGGACGCGGTAAAAACGAAAGTGAGGTTTACAATCCTGGAGGTTGTAGTGTTAAAGTTAGGGATGTTGCCACTTTGATTGACAGGTGTGATTGAGGCTTCACTTATTTGAATCACTGAAGTGAACCTCTCCACACTGTTTGGGTTTTGGGGCCTTTTAATGGAATTATCTCATAAATTGCCTGCTAGGGGTTAAAACCATCCGAGCAGTTTTGGCTTTAGTTCTGGTGATATGCCCACATTTATTAGTCTCTTTCTATACCACATGTATACTGTAGCTCGGAAGGAAAAAGTCAGGTTGGAAATCTTTTAGCTAAGACAACCAAAAATCTTAAAATGCGGGATTGAACTCCATAGGCTGAGTTCAGCAAAGACAAGTCCTATTTTAGCTCAATTATCCACCAAAACCCTCAAGTCCAGCTTAGCACCCCCCCCCCCCCACACACACACACACTATTGATTGTGAATAATTTAAGAAGGTTAATTATCATTCCAGCCTCACTGCTGCCAACAGGGCTAAAGAATTTTGGTCTTGTATTAATATGAAGAAACCTACTAATTTACCTCATGGTCTAATTAGCTCTCCCATTATGGTCACATTAGCAACCTGGTTTCTTTTGTGAACCTGGGCGACAACAAAATTACCTCCTATGAACACTCCGTAAGTACTGATAATGATGGCAAAGAGAAAGTTGATGAGGTAATTCTTCCAAAAGGCCAAATTAATTAACCAGCAGATGTCTGTATTTTACTAGTTAAACAATCCTGATGGTTCTATCGGGGCGAGTCTCAGTCGTGCGGTGAAATTTCCAATGTGCTACAGAAAACCCTTTTTACGAACTGAGGATCTGAATATTAAAGATGTTTATTAGACAGACAGCTATAATGGAGATAAAACTCAACTTCAAAAGTGCCGCCGTTCACGGACTTCTGGCAAAAATTGCCATAATAACCCCGTGTTGGGTTTGAATTTCTCAGCTTTCAGAAACCGTTTGATTTTTTACAACAGGACAAATGGTCGCATAATTACGGTAATCCAAAGTTCATTTGATCAGACCATTTACCATCTGTTCACGGCAGGTAAGGGCAGGTAACAGGTGTACCGGTGGCGATTGCCTGGTGTTGACTCCCTCTTGGAGCCAACCACAAGAGGCACCTAAAGGAACTGCAGTTTTTTTGAGGTCGCCATTTGTTATTTACAAGATACTTGGCCACTAGAAATTGCTTCTGAATTAAATTACTTTCTAACAGTTAAATATTGAATATTAACTACTTAAATCCCTCTGATTTCAAATCTTTAGGCAAAACATCTTAATAAATGGCATCTTTCTTTCTTCTTGTTGCTGTAGGACGGGCATCATCCTCCTCCTCAGTGACCCTCACCATCAGTGCTGTGAAGCTACAGATGTTTCTTCAAAACCAGCTGACAGACACTCACTATCACCCCGACACAAAGTAACGTGAATACTTGCATATCGGTCCTCTCTGCCAACACACTAGCGAACCTTAACATGCTCACTGACACGCCCGCATGATTGGACACATCCTTTCTTTCACAGGGAATGTGGCTATGTGGCATTTTAACAGTTTATATCCTCATTTGAAACTGAAGCAGAGTAATGTGTTGTTACTAGTACTTGTTTCACCAAACACTCTTAATAATAGCTTAACTCATGGTACACAATAAGACTTTTTAAGCATCTATTAAATACATACGTACAGCAAGTTAGCAGTCACACAAGCTGTACATTTTTTACATTTTTATACTGCACTTGAAGGGATAAGTAATACTTTTTATCAGTATTAATAATTTGACGTTGTACCAGTGTATTGCAGTGTCTAAATTAAATGATTAAATGTTTCTTAAGTGTTAAATAAAGTGTAACCGGTTCAACTAAACATTCGTTATTGTCTTTTTTAACCATAATTAATTTGCCCTTTTGTCAGCTTGATGTTTTCTTAATAAAAAAAAAAAAGAAAAATGAAAATGGCAGCGTCAAAGAACACAACATCTTCATTGTTAACTCAAAGAAGAAGCGAGACACCTGCATCTATGCATATCTCATTAATCTTTTTACAGCCCGTCCTCTTTCTTACTGTTAAATATGCACCGGAAAGAATGGAGTCATTGAGTATATTTGGCACATAAAAGATACAGGCTCATCATTAAAAATCCATGTAAGCCCTTTAAACCTGAAGAGAGGTGATTTCATGCTTGGCTGCATCATTTCGTAGGTGCTACACTCCACCGCCACAATACAAAACACACAGACACACATGAGAACACGCACGGCATCAGACGGTGACGTCCTTGGTTCTGCCTCCCCCGTGTGAGGCTCGGCGGGATGGATGCGGTGTCTGAACTAATGGAGCAGGGAGAACACAGGCTGCCTGTGAATAGAAGGAGGTGGAGGAGAGATCAGGGTGCTCTTGAAGCACCTCTTTGCATTCGCACAACAGCAGGTTATTGTCATCAGAGGGTTTTTTTTTTTTGTTTTTTGTTTTTTGTTTTCCAAGCAGCAGAGTAATATTTAGTGGTGAAAGATGCCAGAGATTCCTAGGGAGTTCCAACCAGACTATTTGGCTCTACAATTTAAAGGTCCCTTCCTTTTGTTTACATCTGGCTTTGCACTCATACATCAAGCCATTGCTTGCAATATGCTTCTAAATCAGACTTATGCGCTAATGATACAAATGTGCCAAAAAGTCCCCTAA
>VUQJ01045545.1:39381-51316 GCA_015108635.1 Andinoacara biseriatus
GTCTCTGCCTGATCTCCATGGGTCTCTCTTTATCAGAGTTTGAGGGTCCTGTTTGCTAACATCCTCTCTGGCCTCTTATTCTCTGCCTCTGACCAAGCCACTCAAAGTGTCCTGTGACCTCCTCCACTGACACCAACCTCTCTATGACCTGCAGCCATGCCACTCTTTGTTGCCATTGTTGGGCTCCAGCTATGTCACAAGACAGTCTTTGAAGATTGCCAACTGGCGACACTTTGAGTTACTTCATCTTTGCCTGTGGCAACCCAGCTGGTCCCCTGAGTTGTCTTGTCTCCACCTCTGGTTCCCTCGTCAAACCCCTGATCCATTTTGCCTCCTCTATTGGTTCCCAGGTTGACCTTCTGAATAGCTTCACTGCTCTGCTCCTTGGCTTGGTCGACCACCTGCCCATTGATCTCATCTGCTCCCTGTTTTTTAATTTTTTGTGTATAGACTCGGCCCCTCCTTCCTGGAGCGGAGTCAAGTGGACCCTCTTCGAGGGATGTCCCTTAAAGGGGGGGTACTGTCAAGGTGCCTGGATCTTGGACCCAGGGTTTTGACTTTTTGGGATGTTTAGGATTTTTCTAACTTTGACTATGTTTGTATTATATTTCTGCATGCTACATTCTTCATATTCTGCTTTTTGTTATTTTTTACCATTTATATATCTTGTTTATTTCCTTAACTTACATAAGTTCCTTGTCGGGTTTTTTCATACTGTTTGCTCTTTGGTCCTGTTCTAAAAAATTTTTAGGTTCGCTTTGGGGTTTTTCTTTTGCCTTCTGTTTATGTTTCAAATTCTTGGCACTTAGGATGTTCCTGTTGTCTGTGCCTTTAGGTCCCTGATTGCTTTAGCTGATGGGTTGTTTGTCCCCTTTTGTGTTCCCATTCTGTTTCTTCAAGCTTGTCTTCATGATTGTTTACCTTCTTCAAAAATTATTATGAAACCCTTCTAACACTGATGGACTAACCTGTAGGATGTTCATTCAACTTTTTTTAAATTGTAGCAAATGAACGAACCACAGGTATGATACAAAACTGTTTTTATTCAATAGCTGAATATTGTGGCATCATGAAACATAACTCAGACAAAATAAATTAAATTATTTTAATTAATGGCATTTTTTTCAGATTGAGTAGAGGAAAAAAATATGGAATCACCTTGTAATTTGTATTTCTAGAACAAATACCTGCACAAATCAAAATATGCAAAATGGTATGCAGTTGAAAATGAGTATTTGCAGACCTTGACAAGCTGTTGCACCTGGCTTATTGAAAAGAAGAATATCACCAACAAGAGAGCTGTCACTTGAAACAATGGAAAACGTTACCTACCTTCTTTAAGAAGGAAATCCAACATGGAGTGTGGCAAAAGATATTGGCTGTTCCTAGTCTGCTATGTCTAACATTTGGAGCAAGCATAATGAAAATAGGAAGGTTATTCATGGAAAACATACAGGTAGACAGTAGTTGTCAAAGCATCAGGACAGAAAACGCAAAGCAACATGCTTTGAAAATCGAATAAAGAGCACAAACAAAAGAAAAACAAATGGGCAGAAAAAGGAGTCAGTGTTTGTGACAGACTGCGGACGGTAAATCATTGGAGGAACGTGATGGTCAGCCATGAATCTAATCTGCATTGACCAAGGAGATGATACCTTAAGAAAACAAGCAAATTGCCCTGGCCATTTATAATATGGCAGTTCTTACCTTAACAGCACATTTACAGTTGTACACCATAGACATATTAGAGCCAAACACAGTGACATCACCTATTGGTTACTGACTCTGCATTTTGATGCGTCAGCATTAATTTTTTGCCTGTGGTCATGTTGGGTTCTTTTTTTTTCCAGCCAAACGTTACCTCATATGGATGAAGAGTGGAGTGCTAATGCTAGCAAGCTTGAATAGCAAGCTGCATTCAAAAGCAACATCGGTGCAACCCATAGACACACATCAGATGATTAATGTAATCTAATGGACTAATAAGAAACTACAATTTCACTCACAGAAACTGAAGCCCAAACTTTGGGATTATCTGTGCCACATGACGAGTCATAATATTAGTCAGATAATGCTCCAAACGGAACTATCAGCACGAACACACAGGGACCAGGTCCAGTTTATTGACTCAAAGTAGTGGGAAAGGCCTAGCGGACCATTGGGCTCAGTTATCCTTCTGTCAATCAACAAAGCCTGACTGAAGTATCCACCTGGCTGAGTTATAAAGAGCTATAAAGAGTTATAAAGAAACAAAGTACAAAATAAACAAAAATATCTAGTCCTTACCAGGTCTTAAAATTAGGTAAAAACAAACCTGAGATTAACAGTTAAACATAAAATCATGTCATCATTTATTTAATCAAAACTAATAGTAATGCAGAGGTAGTCTGCAGAACAGCTAACTAAACCCCAGAATTCAGTAGCTTGTAAAACCACCTTGGTCTGCAATAATAATTGCTTTCTGTGTGTGTTCATGGGGAAACATTTTGAGGCATTCTGCTTCACAGCATTGCTTCAGTTCATTGAGGTTTGTGGGCATTCATTTACTCACAGCTCTGCGAATTTCCAATCACAGCATTTCAATTGTTTTGAGGTCTGGACCCTGATTGGGCCATTGCAGCACTTTGTGCTTGGGATCATTGTCCTGTTGCATGATGCAGTTTAAGCCAGGCTTTACAGTAGCAATCAGACAGATAGTGACACATTTGACTCTAGAACACTTTGGTTTACAGAGGAGTTCATGGTTGAGTCAATGACAGCAAGCTGCCTAGGTCCTATGACTGCAGAACATGTCCAAATCAACACCCTTCAACCACTGTGCGTCACAGCTGATGTGCTGTGTTTGGGTTTCTCCAAACATGGTGCTGTGCATTATGACCAAACATCTCCACATTGAACTCATCTGTCTAAAAGCTGTCATGTCTTTTTGGAGCGACGAGTCTTTCACTTGGCAACCTTTCCCAACAAGCCATACTTGTTCAGTCTTTTTCTAATTGTGCTGTCATGAACTTTAACATTTAACGTGCCAGCTAGTTTTTCAGTTTCTCTGAGCATTGCACTGTCTGACCTTGGGGTGAATTTGCTGGGACATCCACTCCTAAGGAGATTGGCAGCTGTCTTGAATGTTTTCCGCTCATGAATAATGTTTCTCACGGTAGAATGATGGACTTCAGATTATTCAGAAATGGCCTTATAACCCTTCCTTGATTGATTGGCAGCAACAATTCTTTCTCTGAGATCATTGCTGTTGTCTTGCCTTAGCATTGTGTTCACACACACACACACACATCATCTTCGCTGCTCCTGACCAGCACACTGCCAAAACTTCTCCTTTTAGAAAGTGCCCACACCTTCTGATGACCAATTAATCAAGTGCATTCAATTAGCAGCACCTGGCTGCTGCTTACCTTATTAATTTCCGCAGAAGCAGCTAAGATGCTGCTTCTACATTTTAGCTTAATTTTTGTTAAATAAATAATCTGTAATGCCACCCTCATTCATCTGAGGTTGCATTTACCAAATTTAAGTCGTGCTAATGACCAGATATTTTTAATTATGTCCTGAAGCTTAAAACTTGCAACTGACATGGGTGTATTTGGCTATTACTACCAATGTATCCTTCCAAGTAGGCAAAGGCTGTACCATGAAATTTATGCATCTACTAATAGTTTTTGTAAAAAAAAACTTTTAAATGTCATCCTATAATTCTGTATCATGGTTAGTTTTAACTCACATTGTTTTTTCTGTTTTTCTAATTTGAACAAATGAACTTTGCCTGGTGGAAACTGGAACAGCCAGTTATGTTATAAACTCTGCCCACTCATGCGGCATCTGTGTATTTTAATTCATTAAAGGCAGCATTAGCTCCACCTTTCTGATAATGTCTGATGCTAATGCTTTAAACTGTAAACGATTTATATGTCAAAATGCTATTAGAGTTTTATCTGGATACACTTACATGTAATGCACTTGGCATTTCCAGTTAAATTGCAGCATTATGGCTCGCTGTGATAATATTAAAGGATAACTTAGAATACTGCCACAGAAAGGTGACTTTTTGCATAATGCTGTTGCATCTTTCTTTGAGTTAACGGTAGCTTAACGGGAGTTGTTCAGTGGGAAGTGGGAGTCTGGTGTTGAATGGTTAATGGCGCTATACCATTTGCAATATCAGCTGGATGAATATTTAGAATCAAAGTGTAAACCTTCATCCTGCTGCTGAATCATTTAATGTAAATGATAATGTGATTCTACAGGTTTAATTTCTGCTTTGTAAAACTTTTAATATTTAAGAGATTCCACAAAAAATTTGCAGATCAAAAATATGATGATTCCACAAAATCCCAGAAAACCTTCGATGTCCATGTCTGTTGTAGACTTGCAGGTCTCTAAAGCAGACTGTTGGCTTGAAGTGTGAAATTCAGTTGCCTAAAACATTTAATGGTCTTTTCCCTGCGAGTACGCTAGTACAAATGCCGCGATGTCTGATTGATCAATATTAGAATAATGCAGGTATTTGGCATTATGTATCATTCCTCCTGCACAATGAAAAAGAGAACCAATTCTGGTTTTAGTCATAGAAATGGAATGGTCCATCTGATGCAAACTATCTACTCTTAAGCACTGCATAATGAGAAAGGCCAACTTTGCATAATTTGCTGACTAAGCAGTAAGCTCAATCAGTTACAGTCATCTGCATAACTCGGTTGAGGCTTGTCATGGTTTGGGGCTGCATTTAAATCAATGGTTTTGCAGATCTTCTCAGAGTTGAAAGATTTTTTCACACAGAAAAGTACAGGGAGATTTTGATCCATCATGGAATACCATCTGGGAAGTGTCTGATTGGAAACAGCATGCCTGGACCATGGTTGTTTTTAGAAAGGAAGTCCTAGAAGTCCCATTACTGCTCCTTGCACTGTGCAGTTTCATCACAGACATCAAATGTCTGCAGAGAGCAAACACCAACTGAGGTAAGGAGGATGTCCAGGAACATGTTGCAGATGCAGCCGTGCTGAAAGTGGTCCAGAGATGCGCAAGAAGATGATGTAGAGATCAGTCGGTCAAGGTTTCATGCACTACTGCTGTTTCAAATCAACTTCCTCAGCAGTGTATATTTATTTAATATACAGTTAATTATTTTCCCCATACAGTGTTATAAGTTACCACCAGCTTCTCCATTATAATAATGAATATTTGAGTCATTATGCTCACTTCTGTTTTCTTGCAAAGGAAAAAAAACATAGAAACAAAAACAAAAGCAAGCAAACAAAAAAATACAACAGAAATATGGCATTTATTCCATAATCTTTAATCTTTGATCCACATTATTTGACAGCTGAAAGTTTGTGAGCAGGCAGACAGATTGTAAGTCTGAGACGATTTGTCACGCGGAGCCTGGCAGGTCTCCATTCACTTTCAGACACTGTGGCTTAATGTTTGCACCACTGACAGGGCTGTCAGAGCTATTTGTCACAGCTAAGTTTAGTGATCAGACTGGTTCTACCCTCTCTGGCCTCCTCTTCTCCCATCCACAATAAGTGGCTACAGTTAAACCACTGGAACGTAATCAAATTATCTGCTTTCTGTACGGATGTTTGTTTGTTTCTATCCAACTTCAATGACATTTGAAGTTGCAGGGGTTCACTGTCACGTAACATCTGTCAACCAGACTGACCGGATCAGAATTCTATGGTTGCCCTGCGGGATGCGAGAAATCACCACTTTGAATATGTCACAGTTTGCAAAAAGATTAAAACAGCAGGTTTACAGTCAGTGTTGTCTGAAAGCCGGGTTAACAGCATTAATATAGGTAGAACATATGCAGGTTTCATAAAGCACATTATTGACTGTAGGAGCTAAGTAGCTAATGCCTGTGAAAGTGATCCGAACTGTGTTGATATAGACAATAAATAGGATTATCGATATTATACAAACTTAAAAAAAAATGTATACACTATGTGTCCATCCATCCATTCATCCATCCATCCTCTTCCGCTTGTCCAATTCAGGATTGCGCTGGGGCTGGAGCCTATTCCAGCCGTCATGAAGCAAGTAATGGGGTGCACCCTGGACAGGTCACCAGTCTGCCACAGGGCTTACACAAAGAGACAGACAACCATTCACACTCAGCTACAGCCAATTTAGAATCAGCAATTAACCTAACATGCAATTAACCTAACTTCCCTCTGTGGGAAGAAGCTGGGGGAATCCAGAGGGAGCCCACACAGGCATCACACAGAGGGGCCCCAGTTGTCCAGAACCTTCTTTATGTGAGTGCTGCTAACCACTGTCTACTTTCTACGCTCATAAAAATCTGATTAAATCCTGATTTGTCTTGACTTGATATTAGTGTGTATCATATGCAGGTAACCCAGTGCTCAACTGTACATTCTGCTCTGGATGGTCACACGCCCCAAAGATCACATCAAGAACAGAACGTGCAATCATGATCTCGCTAAAAAAAATAAAAAAATCCATCAGAACATCAGAACACCCTCATGGGCAATCACTTAAATATACAGTATAAATGTGCAGGACATTTTGAATCTAGCGGTGTGCATTTTATTTGCTTTTCACTCCTTAAAAGTCAGTAGCTGTTTGTGACTTTCCAGCTCCCTCTGCAAGCCAAACATTCAGCTAATTAGATCAAACTGCTTGTTTGCCCTGGATCCTCTTTGATTTCCTGCTGAAACTCCTTATTTTTCCTTTCATTTTTTTGCCCTTTTGCTTTAGCAGAAGAACCCCTGCCAGTACTTTTATACAAATTATACATTCACCTCACAAGTATTTTTTACCTTTGCACCAATCAAGCTCTCAATCAAACTGAAATAGAAATGCCTGACTCAGTAATACATTGTTATGAAGCTATTTGACTCCGGTCTGTTACATGATGGCAAAATGACACATCTGATAAAATAATGTGCACGAAAGGAAGTCTGTTCTATATCAAACCAGCAGCAGCTGCCATCAATGCACAGCATCTTCCTGAAAAAACAAACAAACAAAAAAACAACCAGCAACCAACTTCAGCATTATGTTCATTTTTTTTCTTTTCCTTTCCCACTTCAGGGCCCTATTCCAGGAAGCAGGTTTAGCTAAACTGTTCCAGAAGGAGAGCTAACTTCAACTCTGAGTCAGATACCATGGTAACAGACTCTGTGAACCTAACCTCTCTCTGACTCCTCCCCTCCTGCTGCACCTGAACCACCTCTGACACTCCAATTCATTTCCTCATTCATAAAGTTGCTGAAAAGCGATCAGAGGAGCAAATTCATCTGCAGACGTTTATGTCCTTAAACGCACTGAAATCCCAGTTTGACGTTAGTTTGTTACCATGAAGCTTGTACAGTCGTTCAACAATTAATTAGCCATAAGGACGGAGACAGTGATGATGTCACGGATTTATAATAGGCGCAGCTGCAGCTGTCAGACAGTCAGTCCCTCTGAAACATTTACTGTAGTTACTGCAGCATCACTGTTTAATTCACACTGATCTGTTTGAAGCTTTAGACACAGAACACACTGATCAGTGATCGATGATCGATCATTGGCCGTGTTGTAAAAGGTCACTGATGGAAAAATGTCTGGATCCTGGAGAGGATGTGAATGTTTGAGAGAAGATGAGGCTGAAATGATTTTTAGACTGCAAAACTGAACTAAATGTATTTAAAGTAACTTAAATGTCAACATTTTGAAACTTGCGGTGTCTGAGTCTGAATCTCGACATATCTTCTAAGGAAAATCAATCAAACTTTCACATTAGTTGTTTAAAATAAGTTTATACTGTGTCTGTCTTATCTAAACGAATATAATCTCATGTTTTGGCACATTTACTTGGTCATTTACTCTTACACACAGGAAATTCTATTGAGTGAGAGTTCCTGCCACAGGATAAAGTAGATATTTTTTTTTTACTTGTGTAGTCTGAGTGCTTCCAGGAGACTGACACAATATTTAAGCACATTTAATTGATATTTACTTTAAGCAAACACAGCACTCAAGTTGTGAATAACAGTTCCTTTACAAGCATTTTTTATGATAATAAGTTAGTAGGATTAAAGCATCCCCTGGTTCTGCTAAAGTGGATTTTGGGGAAAGAAAGAAAAAAAAAGAAAGGGAAACAGAGGTTTGTGGCACAGCATGGGGCACTGTATTGAATTCACTACTCCCCCTTAGTAAATGCTTATACTGCAATACCACTGCACATTATTCAAAACACCCCAATTATGCCAACTACCTGCCACCAGTGAGCCATGAAAAAAAAGCAGACGGACCAGTTTTATAATCAATAGCACAAATGAAAATAAGTAAATAAATAAAACCCAGGACAGCAAGGTAGACTAGTGGTTAGCACCCTGAATTAGATAAGCAGGAGTGGATGGATGGATGGAAATAATAATCTGTGTCTGAAACTCCTGGATCCTAAAAGTCCCATCCACTGCATTTGTGTACATATTTATTAAATGAAGGATTAGGAATTCATTAAATATTCCTTATATATTCCTTAATGTCCAATGTTTGGTTGGCCCCTCCATCCACACAGACTTCCTCCCAACACAAATTTTGCCACCCTCTTATTTAATTTCTTTACTGCCTCTGATTTGCATAATTGGCTCACGAGGGTGTTTTTATAGTAGGAGCAGTTTGGTCAGTCTTATGTAACTGTTTATATCCTGACATCCAACAGGTCACCGGTGACCCATCTAAGGTTAGAGGTGGCGTTTTTCTCAGGTTAACAAAGACATGGTCACAGAATTTTCACCTGTTTGGAACTCTCAATAGGAGAAAGTGTTAACACGGTAACTGCGAAAAGGTCCTTTATTTTTGGCAAAGAATGTATGAGGGTGTCATTTATAATATTTATTTTATGAAAAACTGCCCATTTAACATTTGGCAAATTCAAAAGGAAATCCTAACCCTAGATTGACCGAGATGCACAGAAGTAAGCCAAGTTAAAAAAAACAAAAAACTTTCCTTAAACCTAAAAATCTGTCTTTTTTTTTTTTTAACAGCTAATATAATAAAGCACCTCAGATATATTGATTTTCAGTGTTCTTCTGGGGGGTTGTCACATCACCTTGGTTTGGTTACAGGCATTTATCCCAGATACCAGGATTTCCTCCTCCTTCCTAAACCAGGGATCTCTCACACGTTAGATGAATGTGTTAACCTCGACACTTTGGAGCTTCACAGTGTCTTTGGTGCCCCATCATCTCAGTACAAAATTGTTGCCGACAATTATGTAAGTGTAACTTGTTTTATAGTTATTTAGATTTATTACATAAATATGATACTGATGAAGATCCCTACTTTCACTATGCTGAATCCTTGGCACAACATTCATATGTGTGCCAAAGTCTGTGGTAATTATGACAATTAAAGTCTGTGTTATTTAAATGTTCTAAATCACAGTTACAGTTTAAGTAGCACCACCTCCTGAGTACATGCTGGGCCTCAGTTCAGTGCTGTCTCACAGGCTTATTATCCAAGATGACCACTGCAAGAAGACAGATGGAGGAATTAATGGTGCTGCTCCTTCTGAGAAATACATTTCTGATGTCATTTGGTGATAAATTTCTTTTTGTGTGCCCGCTTCAGGTGATTTGTGGTTTTGGTAAGTGCCAGGGGGGAGATTGATGTACACTGGACTTTCCAATGGAATTCTTGTAGATTCACATCAGTGGCTCACTTTTTTCTTTAATACTTTTTTTTTTGGTACAAAAAGGTTTGTCTGTGATGTAAAGTACAAAGCGTTAGAACCTTTAGAAACTTCTTTTATGCCTTATTTTTAGTACAGTAATATGTAATATGAACATAAGATTCAATAATCATTTGACAGCCAAGAAATACAGTCTTCAAAAGGGGCCAAGACATTTTCTTAATTAAGTCAGCTGGAAGCTTCAATACTCAGGGTGGAGGAATGTCATCAGCTGAGGAGCTCTTCAGCTTTACCAAAATGACTGTTGACCCACAACGTGCGGGTTGAAAGCTCTTCTACATGTGACAAGGATGTCAGCTGAATATGTGCTTGCCTACTTAGTGTCAGATGAAAATTAATAGACACAGATGTACTCCACAGCTTAGGATAATCATGTAGCCCTCAGGGCAGTGGGAAAAGAAAATCAGAGTCTAAATATCCCATTAATTCAAATTCAGGGAGGTTATGTCGAGGTTTCGCCTTCGTGGCCCTGACATTTTAATCTGAACTCTGCCCAAGTCTCCATTAATAGAATAATGGAGATTGTGATACTAGCATTGTGTTAATAATAATACCTTTCCACACTTGGAGTGAGGCTTTCACTGCTCCTTTTCTTTCCGGGATCCACCAGTGGGAGATATTCCAACAATGATGCCGACAGTGCTCATAGCGAGAAGCTGTTTTTCCCTGCATCCAGCCTGTCCCAGCACGAGCTACGCCTGCCGGAGAGCCTCGTTTCAACATTTAATTTACAGCCTGAGGCCATGCTAAACAACATGCTTATGCATTTTGTGCTGTGAAGGAGGTGTGCTGCACAAATGTTTCAATCCAGCATTCATAAAAACAAAAAGCAGAGTCTCTCTCTGTCTCTGTGTGTGTGTGTGTGTGTGTGTGTGTGTGCGTGCACATATTTTACTAAACAAGAGCGCACTCAGCATTCTACTTTCATGTTGCTCCACAGCCTGCAAACAGCACACATTAAGTTGATATCATGTTATAAACACAATGTACTGTATGAGACAGATGTGAAAAGTCTTTACTGAGTTTGAGATATTAATAATGATTAATTTCACAGTTTTAAAGTTAATTTGGAAGGCCTGCACGACATCAGCAACCAATGCTAATAGGAACGCACTCTAACATTGTGCAACTGCAACTATGACTGTAAAGTCATAATTACATAGAAAACAACTGATAATAACTGTAAAATTCCTGTAGTTCTAAGATCTTTAACAGCAAAATTAATATGCAAATACAAACCTAATTTAGAAAAAATTGGGAAAGTGTGAAAAATATTGGCTCATTTTGAATTTGATGGTAACAACAAAAGTTGGGTCGGGGCACAAAAAGCTGGAAAAGCAAGTGGTACTAAAAAGAAATAGCTGGAGGAACTTTTTAAAAAAAAAAATTAGGTTATTTAGCAGCAGGTCTGTAACATGACTGGGTATAAAAAGAACATCTTAGAGAGGCAGAGTTTCTCAGAAGTAAAGATGGGCAGAGGCTCATCAATCTGCAAAAAACTGTGTCTATTTTAGAATAATGTTTCTCAATGTAAAGTTGCAAAAAACAAAAACAAAACTGAAATATCTCGACACCCATGGTAATATCACTAAAATATTATAAGAGTGGAGAAATCTCTGTGCAATGGAAAAGGCCAGAAATCAGTATTGGATGCATGTGATCTTTGGGCCCTGAAGCGACACAGCATTAAAAACAGGTATAATTTTCTTATAGGAATCAGTGCATGGGCTCAGGAGCACTTTCAGAAATCACTGTTTGTGAACACGGTTCACCGTGCCATCCAAAATCGGTGCCATGCAGGTTAAAGCTCTGTCATGCAAAAGTGGAAAACTGCAATTGTGAGATGAATATAAAATTTCAATTCTTTTTTGCCTCACCGTCTAAAGTCAGAGGGACCATCCAGCTTGTTAGCAGCACTCATTTCAAAAGCCTGCATCTCTGAATGGATGGGGCTGCATTAGTACTTATGGAATTGGGAGTTGGCACATCTGGAAAGGCTCCATCAGTGCTGAAAGTTATATCCAGGTTTCAGAGCAACAAACGCTTCCCTGTTGATGACGTCTTTTCCAGGAAATATCTTGCATGTTTCAATAAAACAATGCTAGACTGCATCCTGCATCTACCACACAGTGGTAACCACGGCGCTCTCTCAACCTTTTTTCAGACGTGTTGCTGCCATCAAATGCAAGATGAGCTCATATTTTTCACAGTTTAAAC
>VUQJ01045545.1:51813-64665 GCA_015108635.1 Andinoacara biseriatus
TGCTGGACCCCCTTCGCGCTGTGCCCAATCATCTTTCAAGCCCCTCTGAGTGAACCAAGAATTTTATCTCACCCAGCTGATTTACTGTCATTACATCCTCTCGGGCTTGTTCTGAAATCTTCCCTGCGCTCAATCATTTTATTGCCAGTGTAAATCACCTCTGCTTAATCCTGTAGATTATTGCGCTGTTATCAATCTTCCATTTAATTAAATTCTTCTTCTTTTTTTTTTAAAATACGGCGCTAGTTTACTACAGTTGTCTCAAGGTGCTTTACACTGTAAGGTAAAAACCCTACAACCTTAGAAAGATAACCCTAATGATCAGATCCCTGTGAGCAGTTGTGGTGAAGGAGAGGAAGAACTCCCATTTAAAAGGAAAAGACCTGCGGCAGAACCAGGCTCAGCGAGGAGCGGCCAACTGCTGAAGAGAAGAAAAGAAGAACACCGTCTGTGTCCTGAACCCAAACTTGTGGCTGCTTCCTCGGGAAAGGAGTCTGATATCTGAAGCATCTGCTCTTGGAAGGAATTTTGGGGATAAAATTGAAGGATTTTTTTTTTTTTTTGCCTTGACCGTATGGAAAACCTTACACTAGCCTGGAATCTCTCAATCATGTCTCCACCCTGACACCTCTTATGAGATGTCCCATTAATCGTATTAACTGCGACTAAACTGACTATTGCTTTAATCAGCAAAATTTGTTCTTCTTGTTTCTGTTTGTATGTCTGTTCAGTCGCTTTTGCGGCCGCAATTTAAAGGTCAACACAACTGCAAACTTAATTCCAAAGTCTTTTCTAAAGGTTAAATACATACAAAAGCAATACAAGTACACATTCTTCCTTAAAGAGCTCATTAAAAAAAACACTTAAACCATGACTGGATACTAGTTTGTGCAGCTCGGGAAAAAAGTGATTGTTATTTCATTTCAGTGATATTTACATTCAATCTACTGTCTTATTTAATAATTCATTAATATATTGTCTTCCAGATTGTTCTCTGACAACTCATCTTTATCAAGTCCACAAGTCTCAGCAGCTCTCAGGGGCTGCTTGTTAATCATTTAGTAATAATGTGGTCGCTACTGTTTCATTCCTCCCTTTTTCCAGTTGCTCAATTTTTTTGTGTATTTGTGTACTATATTTCAAAATTGCAACATTAAATAAGCAGTTAAATACTGTTCTCAGGGGTTGGTGGGGACCAAAAACAGAGCTAAACGGTCAGTAAAGTTTGGAATCGTGAGGTGGGCAGAAGCAGCAACTCAGTGTTGCTTACAGCCTGCTTTTCTGTCACCCTGATGAACCGAAATGATAATGGAGCAAGTGTAGGGCAGACACTGTCAGTGCAGATTCTGCAGGGATGTGCCAATTCAAATCTACTAAACATGTCCATTAAAAGTGTAAAGTAAAATCTTCAAAGTTACTTCTTGACCTTGAAGACAGCGAGCTCTCTTGGTGTGCAAAGTCAGGCAGATGCCTTGATGCATTAAAAAAAAAATGCACACACACATTTGTGAGCTAAAATGTGCATATTGTTACTGACAGGCTTGCTATCGAGCACTAGCTACCATTTCTTCAGACAGGAAAATAACCCGTCCATTTATTCGTAGCAGTCCTGACACTCAGCAAACAGCTTAGCTAAAGCTTTAACGTTACTGAAGCCGATGGCCAAGTTTTTTAGTGCTGATGAGTCCCCTGTGGATGTAAACGACATTTCAGGCATATATATATTCCCTCTTCATTGGCTTTCACACAATATTCACATTTACTTTTTCCCAATCTCAGCAGAGTACGTGTTGAACAGCAGGTAGCATCTAACTGATTTTTGCTTGTGTTCATCTGCTTGTGGCAGTATTTAAAGTCTTTAAAGCAGATTATAATGTGGCGCGGGTTCAGCAAAATGACACTGGAATATCTAATTAGAACCTCAGCTGAGAACATTCATACAGTAAGTCATTGTCTGAGATTATTGATTACAACGTCAAAATCAGAGTCACTCGTGCATTTAGATGAAATGAACCTGATTCTAAATGTAAGAGGGGGAACAGAAATAGAGACGAGAGATGATACGGTTCCTTCTATTCGCAGAGAGAAGCTCTTCACTAGTCTGTCATGTTGAGAAATAAGGAATATAATAGCTGCTAAACTTAGCAGCCGATAAAATTTCACCCGGGAAAGTTGTAAATTATTGATACCATGATGTAAAAGGTAATTTAACGAGACTGAGAAACTACAGTGGAAACACTCACGACGCAGCACAGTCCCAAAGCGTTCCGCTGAGGGAAATGCTTCCCAGTCATCGTGTTCCTGCGTGTGCTCACACCGAAAAGTTGCACTGAGAAAAAGTTAGCATGTACGCTAAATCCACTTTAGTGTTAAGTGTGATGTTAATTGCAGACTTGCACGGCTTCAGGGAAGCTACAGTGAATTTCTGGAGATGGTGAATACAAAAAAAAAGGATTTTAGTGTTGCCGTTTGATGGACCCCAACTTTGCATTTTCTGTTCAAGCACCTTGGCTTCTTGAATACTCACTACTAAACGGGACCGCAAAGCAGGTGAAAATCGAACTTGGCAAAAAAAAAAAAAAAAAAAAAAAAAAAAAAAAAAAGGGAAAAAACAAAATAAAGAAAAAAAAAAAAAAAAAAAAAAAGAATTGCAGCTCAAATTTTGAACTTGTGAATAAAACATTGTTTTATAAATTTCTTTTAGTGAATCTGCCCTTCAATGAAAATGAAGTGAAAAGTGAAGCTGAACTCATTGTACATGGATCCAGCCACAGCTAACATCACAAGCTATGAGAAAAGCTGCGTTCAGTGGACAGACTGAAAGAGACTAAATGCAACTCTGCTGCAGTTAAAAGCATAAAACATCAAACATGCGGCACAAATAACACACACAGAGACTTTGCCTGAGTTTGCTTGTTTTATGCAGCTTTAGGCTCCAGGCAACTAACATTAATGCCGACGTCCAGCTTAAATAAAAAGACATGGCACATTTATATCATGCTCCATTTTTACTATTTCTCTTCTTCTTCGTAAGCAGTGGGTGGAAGATTTGTCATCTGCAACTAATGTTTGTGGTTCAGTAGTGAATGGAAAACAGCATTTATTTACCTAAAAAAAAAGAGGCTTTCTCTGTGGTGTTTGCATGTTACAGTGTCTCTGTGGGTTCTCTCGGAGGCACCGCAGCTTCCTCCCACAGTCCAAAAGCATGCATGTTGGGTTAACTGGTGACTCCAAACTGGATGAATGTTGTTTATTTAGACTGTTGATTCTTGAAAGAAGCAGCATTATCTATTTTAAGATAACGATAAAACAGCACAGGTTTAAACTCTTAGATGATTTCATACAAATGAAAAAAATATATAAATACTATTTTCCATTTTTGCCAATAAATCCCCCTAATCCCGACACACTGGACCCTTAAGGTTGAGAGCTTTACTTTGAAGAAGGTGCACTGGCACTCGTTGAGCTGAAGCTTGTGTTTTCACACTTTCCATTAAAGCAGAAACTTCACTGAGTATTAAGGTCATGTGCAACATGTATGCCGCCATTTATTCATTTCTGTATTCAACGCACAGTGTCACAGTGATAATCCAACCTGCCCACCCGACCCGCAAATAAACGCTTTGATAGAATATTTCAATATTTTCCTCTCTGCCCAGATTTTTACAGTAGGTGCATATATTATATAAACAGGTCTGAAATGCAGGTAATATTAAAGACTGAGATGTGTTTAAGAAGTTCCTGGAATTCAATAATCTAAACAAATAATAATCAAATATTGGTGTGGCACAGATGTGGAGAGGTTAACGCTGACACGTCACAGCAAGAGAGTCTTAGCTTTGAGTCCGCTGGCTTTCTTTGCCTTTCTGTACGGAGTCTGTACTTTCTTACTGTACGTGGGTTTCCTCCGAGCACTCTGGCTTCCTCCCACAATCGGAAGACTACAGTTCGTGATTCTAGGGTCATGGATGTGGAAGTGAACATGCATGGTTCTCCGTCTGGGTGTTAGCCTTGTGATGGGTTGGCGACCTTAACTTGATTCTCAAGAAGTTGTTGTGAGTGCGTCAGCCGGTGAACAAGTTTCTGCTGATGTGGCCAAAAAACGTGCATTTTTTAAATTTGTGCTGGTGTACAATGGCACGCTCACACACACACACACACACACACACACACACACACACACACACACACCACAATTCAGATCATTTCTGCTTGACTTTGTTTCCCAGTTGGCTCTGGACATTTCAGGAGAACTCCACACTGACAGCTCCACGATGGAGAGCAACTGTGCACAACCTCATGCATGCCCAGTGAGAAAGCAAGCATACTCCTGGTCTCTCTTTTCCACTAAAATGCTTCCCTCTGGTTTGTAAAGTGTGGAGTCCAACTTAAAACTTCTGAAAATTTGTGTTCTTCAGATGAAATTGAGGTTAGTTTGAAGCAAAGTTGATGTTTTCCGCCTGCACAATTTTGAGAAAAATTGTGAAATTCATGGCTCTTCACTATAGCAGCCATGCTAGCAGCTGTCTGGACATGCTGGCAAAAATGACCTTGAACTGGGGATACGACAAATTTAAATCAGGTCAAGTTTTTAATTTTAAAAACTCATTCCCAGAACTTTTTCCTCACACCTGAATCACATAAGGCTTTATGTGACTCAGGACTCTTACAGGCAAGACACGACACTTCCAAAGCACTTCCTGTACCCCTCCACCTATGAAAAAGTGGATATCTCAATAATTTGAATACATTATGTACCGTAAAAACAAAAAGGGGGGGGATTAAAAAAGGCAATGCTATTGTTCTCTTGCATATGTTTGAGTGAAAGATCAGCCCACACTTATAAACATATCCACACTGCTGACTGCACATCCCCATGTGGCATCTCTTTTTTGTTGCTAGATTTGATGATTCAACATTAAGCTTTTCACATAAAGCAAAATAACATAAAAGAAACAGCAATCTAAAACCTAAATTTTCTTCTTTTTTTTTTTCCAAGGTAGAGATTAGCTGTCCTTTTTTTAGGGCGGTATTTAACTTTGAAGTGGCAACCTGGTGTGACAGAATGGAAGGAAATTGCATGCTTTTAAGCAGGGGACATATTTTGATATTGATTGCAGCCTATCGCTGCTTTTGGAGGAGATTAGCTAAATTACCGTACCCATAATTGGGACTTGCACTTAAGTAGAACTCCACTGTGAGAGAAAATTTGAAATTCCATTAGTGTCAATGACAGCTAGGCAGTGGGTTTAAGACGGCTCTCATCTGATCAGCGTCCAAAATGTTGAAGGTAATTGATGATGAAAAAATTAGCCTGCCTCTGCAGGGTGATTGATACCAGTGACTTTCTAATTACAGAGCAGCGCCTCTGTGAGAGGCCGTCATACTTATACATTGTTGGAAAATCTCTCTTTTTCTCTCGACTCAAAGAACAAGTGACAGGGGATCATAATTTTCATTTATGGTGTACGTATGTGGTCTAATCACACAACGGCTCCTTTCGTTCCCAACCCCTTGCTTTCATTATTATGACAGTTAATTTGAGCTAATTCTGTCAGAAATACATAAAATTACCTTCTTTTTTCTGCCTTCTCCTCAGCTATTAATGATTTTCACCTATAGAGACCTGACTGAATTCCGCAGTTATGGACACAATTTTAGAATTTGTAACATGACTAATAGTCATATGTATGTTCAAATAACAGATATAGGGTGTGTGGGATATACAGAACTTTATAGTTTTCCATTAACTTGGAGTTTAAACTGTGCATGTAGGACATTATCTTTGATAAGCTGGAGTGAATTGCATTGATTCTCTTTATTTGTGCAGTGAAGCAAACACGTCGCCTGATGCCTTCAGATTTTCTGCACCATTCTAAACCTTCTTAAAATCTCACAAAGCGAATCTCTCTGGATTTTGGACAAACAGAACAACACATGAACAAATCAGTTTGATTTGTGCTGCTGAACAGTAGCAGACAATAGCAATTATGCATGGAAATTTTTAATTTTTAAAAAAATGCATTCATTCACAACCTTAAAAAAGTGTTCAGAATAAAACAAAATGAGATCTGTTTTTACTGTGGCCTGTTTAAAGTGGACATGAAACACACTCATTTACACCATGGGACGCTGCTCTAAAAATCTAGCAGGGCTCCATGGTGTTGATTAGACTTTATACATGTAGTGTTTCATGTCCACTTTAAATATAAAGTACACATATTTAGATAGTAGCATATACTGCAATATTGTTTACTTTACTGACAGGTTTAGTAGATTTAAGGGTTTTAGGTGCTATTTTAATGAGCTACTAAAAGCTTCAAGTGTGATCAATGAAGACTCTTAACAATATTTCAATCTAAATATCTTTTCTGGGTTCTAAGTAAACCAGCTCTATATATGGGAAGGTGAAAGACGTGTTGCACAGCTAACCACTTGCTTACTAGCATGGCTTCACCTGTTGGCTTTGGGCTCCATATTTTTGAAACATCAGCCTTAACAGACCATTATTTTTCTGGCAGTTCCATAAAAATGCTCCTAAATGCACCAACAGCAAGTGTCAGAAGTCCATTTCAGTGGAGCTGAGGCCTAACAGATCCACCCCTTAATTTAAAGCCTTAGTAATACTGAAATATATGATATATATAAAAAAAGAAAGAAAAGAAAACTATCAAACATTAGTTATGAAAACAATTTATAAAGTAGTAAATACTGTACCAAAGTGTGGGCAGCAGGCAGCAGGTGTCCCATGACGGTACTGCAGGTGGACCAAAGCACTTAGCTAAGTTAAACGGAGGCTTCTTCCTGTTAAAAGGGAGTTTTTCCTTCCCACTGTCACCAAAACACCTGCTCGAAGAGGGGATCGTCTTATTGTCGGGGTTTTCTCTCTAATACTGTAGGGCCGTTACCTTACAATTACAGTGCCTGTTGTTGTGCATTGGCGCCACATAAATAAATATTTAAATGAGCTGAGCTGAACTGAATAGGGACTGCTCCTCATTTTTCAGGCCCACTTGGGGGAGGACTAAGGGGTAGGGTTGACCCAAATACAATAGAAGAGTTAGCATATTTAACTGGGGAATATAGGACCGTGAGAGAATTGATATGCCTGCATCATATCAGCATATAATGTTTGTGTAAAATTTCCAAACTGATTATTGTTTATCCTCCTAAGTCTCAGCACACTGCCGACATTTCTATAATCTAAAAGATGCGTGATTAAGGTGAGTGGAGTAAATTGTTTCAAAGAAAGAAACTGGAGCCATTTGCTCTGTTTCTATTTCTAGAGCCTTGGTTATGACAGTCACGAGATCTCTGTCCCCATTATTTGCGATCTTCTCCACCGCCGCCGCCACCGCGAGAGAACAAGGTCTCACACGCTGCTTTATTTCACACTTCACTTGCCATATTCTTCAGCACGCAGGACCTCCGACTCATCAGAGCCACACATCGGCCCTGAGAAATGTTATGCAAATTTTTTCCCGCGGTGTGTGAAAAGTAAAGAGGAGGGGAATCATCTCTACTCCTGCACTAGATTTCTTTTAAAGGGCAAACAGTTTCCTCAATGAGACTGTAATGAAGCGTCTTTAAAATAAAATAAATAAATAAATAAAAGCAGGATTGAACGTGTAGAAAAGGCTCCAGCGGGGCAGCGAGGTGACGTGAAAAACAAAGACGGGGAATCAACCCCAGCTGTTGGACTTAAAAGGTGAAATGTGGCTGTACGGCTTCGTGTGGCAGCAGCTAAGCAGTAAAGGTGATGAATTTGATAAATAATGAATGCATTGCCATTTGTCCCTGCTGCTGAACTCAGTTTCACCCCAGTGTCAGATTTTCAAATCAACCCCAGCACACCTTTAACCACTTTGACATCAATAAAATATTGACAGTAAGAGCAAACTACACAGTTAAATATTTACAGGTGGAGCGTTTGGACATAGTGTGATGTTAACTGATGAGGACTTGAGGGGTCAGTGAATGCCACTACATCCTGTATCACTGACTGAAAAGGGGCAGATTTCTTTTTAGCCCTGCGACATGATACTACACATACATAAATGTCACAGAATGCCATGTATTACTACGTCTTGTCATTTATTGCTGACATTTTCAGCCTGTTCTTTGCCCCAAGTGGATACTGCACTGGTTAAATGCGCTTTTTTTATGCTTTGAAACACTGGACTGATCTGATCCTTTTTATTGCCCTTGGCATCCAGACAGCAGGAAATGAGAGTAAATTGAATCAGCGCTGTGAGTGACAGAAGCATTATGGTCCGGGGTTGGCCATCAGGAGCCGAACTTGCAACAGGAAAGAAGGAGAAAGATAAATCACGGGGGCTTTGTGGCTCTGATCCTTTAAGGTGCACTCTCGTAAGACTGGTAAACAAATATGAGCACATTCTTTGTGCAACGCATCCTTGTGTCTTCGGCTAAATTGAAAAAAAGATACTGAACACCTAATTCTGCAGTTTACATAATTCACTCCTGACGGTGGATAGGCACAGCAAAGGATAAAGGTCCAAACTTTATTTCAGTAGCAAAACGTGCTGTAAGGGCAGATCATAGCTCATGATCAGCATACCTAGACCTCCTTCTCCTTTATTAACAATATACCACAAGCGTCATCAATACGGTACAAACAAGAGCTGGTTAAAAAAATAAAAACAAAGTAGAATAACTTTAGCTGTTATAGATGGACTCGTGGTACATATTTAGATATTTAGTGAGAATCTGGTGATGCTTTTAATCAGCTTTACCAGATTTGTTGGCAGCACAGGATAAAAGTCATCCTGCTCCCTTACACCACATTAGAATAGATGGGTTCAAATTAGGAATTAAAGGTGGATCCGGAATCTTAAAGACAGATTCTTAAGATCTTTGTCAGTAGTCTTCTTATTTATGCTGAGCATTTCCGGCCCATCATCCACCTCTTTGATTCAGACTGAAATATCTATGAGCTCAACAGAAGAAGAAGAAGAAACTTGTAATCTCTGTTAAATGTTAACTTGTGTCTAATAATTTCACCGGCAAGCCTAATATTAAAAAAATCTGGAAGGTGCCTCATGGGAAAATTGCTGTAAATATAATTCATTCTATTTATTCTTTATATATTCGAGCTTGATTGCATATATTTTGAAATTCTTTCCATACATTTATGTTTTTGTTACATGATCTCACCTTCATTTAAAATTTTAAAGTTTCATTCTGTGTATTGACGTTTCATCCAAGTTCCATCCCGGATTGTTTGATTCACCTGCAAAACAAATGACATTCCCATCAGCCTTAACAGTATTTCTATTTAGAGCATCTGCGTAGCAATAAATAGACTGGGGACTTCATTTTCATTTGGATCTTTTACTATGGCAGAACCAGCTTCCCTATAACAAAGCGTGACTCATTTTTTATTTTTTAATTGATGACTCTTCATACCTACTTAATATTCACTTATATTACAATTTCAGTGTGAACCCAGTGTTGCTAAATGGACCATGTTTGAAAAGCTCATTATTCAGACTACTGTACAGAAACTAAACACTTGCCTGAGACAGCAAAGAGGGAAAGAAGTACTGCAGAGAATGTAATCTAAAGGTTAGCTATTAATTATTTTCTCCCTGGGGACACAACTGCCAAGGTCATGCAGCACCATGGCCTTGAGTATTTCTCACCTCAGAAGCAAATGAGCACAGTGTCATCTTACATTGGGTCCTGATGGCTTTTATTTTCTCAAGAGCTTCATCCGGCTGTCACAATGTACACTCTGAGTAAAGCAGCTCTTTCCTGCACCTTTTTTGGGATCTGCTGTGGGGCTGCTGAGCACAAGGGTAAACTCCACTGAGAACAAACACGGATTCACACATTTGAGTAATTCATGCTTTCCAAGGATGTTGCTTTTGGAAGCCGTTTGGGCTTTATTTTGGATATCAGTATGAAAAAAAAAGTCTCTCTCTTGTATTAATAGCTCGTAATCCCGACACACTTTTCACATTTTTCACTTCAGCCTGCCAGTCGGTGAACTAATATTAAAGCTCTCAAAGCTCCAGATACTGTATTACAACTATAAACTGAAGCATTTGCTCGGAAGGAATATACGGTTGGAATATTTATCCACATATTTAGTTTATTCATTCTAGTTGTGGGTTTGGAAAGGACATGCCAATAAAGCTGTAATTTTCAAGGGGAAAGAAGAACAAAAACAATGCTTCGTATTATCGTCACATTTCACCTTGGTATCTGACGGGATGATTAGAATTTCTCAAAGAAGCAGTAAACTAATCTCTGGGTACCAAACATAGATATAGCCCAACACATAAACCCGTGAGCATGTTTTCAATATTTAAAAGAGCAATATGTATGTCCCAACAATGACCATATGCAGTATTTGCAACAAAATGAAACACCAGGGCAGACGGTGGCTGGAGACCATGACGTGACCAAAAGTATGTTGGAAAAAGACACAAGCTGTTGTTTTTGTGTTATAAAGTGCACACGTTTCCTTTACAGAGTACATTTTCACCCGTCCATCAAAGCCCTGAATGCACTCGTATTTTAGTTCAGCTCAAGCTGAGATGACCGAAAGAGAGCTTTTGGTCAGCAAAATCTACAGAAGGAGAAAAAGTTGAAAAATATAACCCATAATGTCACCGATTGGCAACCAGTTTAGTCGAGTGCACTACTGCAAAGAGATGCGTCACACGAGTTGCACTCACTGGTCAAATTTACTTGATTACACCGTGTTGTCTCTGTATGATTGCAGTCAGTCTGAGTCAGACAGCAATTGTTGGAGACGGGTTGCCTCCCAAAGGTTGACGGTGTTGCATGTTCAACCGCTGGGCGACCAGTTGGTCACCGCAACTACTTGCAGTAGGTTGCCAAATGTAAAAAAATAAAATAAATGCAATCACAGGGCAATGGCAGATTTTTCCTAGTCGCAAGGAGGTTGCCATGTGACTGAGCCATTAGAGCATTTTTGTATTTACAGTTCCTGTCTGGAAAAAAAGCAAAACCTCTTGATTAAAAGGAGGAAGAGAAAAACAAATATCAAAAGTGAAACATGTCCAAAAACATTTCAACTTACACATTTTTTGGATTTTTTTCTCCTGTTGCTTTCTGGCTCCTCTGTTGTTATCTGCATGCCCATGGAAGATTTTCCACATCTTCAGAAATTCATTTCATAGTGAAAAAAAGAAAAACACTGTCTGGATTCTCAGCCCCTGATTGCTCTTGTATGTTTTACAAAAATATAAGCAAAAACAGGACAAATTAATACACCGACCTAAGTTTGGCACCAAATCAAAAGTTAATTTCTCCACGTTTTAATGATTCACCCTCTGAGGTCCAGCAACATGTGGGTCAAATTTCCTTTGATATTTCACTAAAAGCCATAAACATCTACCTTCTGGTGGTACAAGCAGAAACGTCGGGGTAAGTCTGTTCAATTCATCATCTGGGGACAAGAGAGTGTCTGCATGACATTTCATGGCAATCCATCCCAGAATTGCTGAGATATTTTTGTGTTAAGCTAAGGGATGGGCTGACCAGCATTCCTGTCCATATGGCCGTGCTGTGATGTAGGAAAAAAAAGGTTGTTAACACAACCACCCTTGGGGCATTTAACAGCGTAATACTTTGACATTTATTATTCAACTTTGAGATGCCTGTATTAAAACAACGTAAACAGCACCGGTTCACCTTCATTAGAGACCAAAAATGACTTGTTTCTTTAGTAGCCAACTGGGAATTAATGAAGGAGTCTGCAATATTAAGTTCCTGTTTCAAATATCTACCTACGTATATTTTGCAAATCACCACCAAAAACACATCAGAAATGTAAGAACCACGTGCAGTTTGTAAGTGGAGAGAGATTTCTTTGTAGGCAGTGATATTAGCGCAGCAGCAGTATTCCAGATCAGAGCTTGAGGTGATACCTGCAAATGAAGCTGAATGTGTGTCTGTACTCCCTGTCAGTGACTAAGCCTGTGAAGTAATCTTGTTACAACTGAGAAAAGTTGGAATGGAGATACTTGTATCTGAGTCTTGGCTGCAGAATATGATCTCTTAAAAACTTTCCATGGCAGCCTGCCTTGATAAGTAGTTTAGTGTTAGAGTGAAAAACTCACCCAACAAACATGAATCAGTTGCTATTTCAAGCAAGAATATTTATGTTTTTTGTTTTTTTTAATATCAAATATCCAGTAAAACGATGCTTAATAAAGCTTCACTACTACAGATTGTGTGATATCAAGCTTTGGCAAGCCATACTATCCAACACTGAACTAAAAAATTTAGGCTCTATGTCAAGATTGAATGTAGAATGATTATGCCCATTAAATCATAGGCTATGACAACTACTGTAGATTCAGCTCCTTTGATGACCTTTGAAGACCTTCTTGATGGTCATTCCATCAGGAAGGTCGTGGGTGTGAATGGGAGCGCGAATAGTTGCCTGTCTCTACTGTCATGCAACGGCTGTGTGGCAGGCAGGACTGAGAACCTCAATGCAGGACACCAGACACAGACGTGAACATAAATAACAGCTTTATTGCTGGAAAACGGAACTGAAACAAACTCGGGAGTCGGGCACAGGAGCACACAGCAGGAGGAAAATAATGATGATGTCGCGACAAAAGGCACAGAAAACACAGGACCTAAATACACAAGGAAATGAGGGGAGTGAAAACAGCTGGGAGCACAGGTGAACCACATAACACAGACTAGACAAGGGGAAGCAAAACGGAACATGACAGACAGGGACCAAAAGACTATCAAAATAAAACAGGAAGCCAGACAGGGAACAAAGACATGGACCATGACTAATGAAAACACAAGGAACTAGAAATAAACTGAGGACTAATG
>VUQJ01045554.1:17582-31717 GCA_015108635.1 Andinoacara biseriatus
CCCCCAAAACACAGGTTGTATCTGCTAACCTATAAATAAAATAATACTTTAATTACAGCTCCCAAAAATTGTGAGCACAGACTTCTTGTTCTTGGGTAACTTGTTAATAAATATTAGCTGCAAGATGATTGTATCAAAAAATCCAAAAGGCATCAACTCACTGACTATGTTTGACTGTGACACATCAATCAAACAGAAAATATTTGTGTTGTGTAAACAGCAGCCAGTGTGTACTCTACATAATAGCTGGAAAGAAAATAACATTTAATAATGGGTAGTTGTCATTCTGGTTGCTTACTGAGAGTCAGATTATTATAAGTGCTCAGTGCTACACTCACATCAATACCTGTTTCATGTTAATGTGTCCCAGTAAGATTTAAACAGCTACATTTAAAGCCACCATTTCCTTTCCACCTTCTCTGCTGTATTGGAATCTTTTGCTGCTAAACTCTTCCCAGTCTTTATCACTTTTCCAACCGAACCCTTTGTGAAATGTTAAGGCTCAGTTCCGCTTTGGTGGGGTCTATAATTTTTATTTAATTCTTTAGTATCTGCATGAAAAGTTTATGGAATGACTTGTGATGTGGCTTGAGACAAGCAGATTTTATTTTCAAGAACAGTGGAGTTGTTCTGAGTTGTAAAAAAGTGTAATTGTAGTACAAAAACTTTGCCAGATGTGCACAGGTCAGAAAGAAGGGTTCCTCCTGTGTAACTTCATCTGGTGCCCCTTACTGATCTTAACAGATCGATTTATATTTTCTATTTTGCACTGTAGCTGTCCTTCACTGGTGTACAAATACTATGCAAGTCTACAAACCTAATTATACATCTTTATATATCTTACTTATGTGAACATTAAACTCTTACCAGATATAATCTGTAAACCATACAGTTAATTACAGTTATATACTTTTTTTATGTGACCAGCTAGGTATGAATACAGCAGTTCATGTGGCTAGTGCCTTTGTAGCAATGCAAGTTGCTGTGTATAGAGAATACATAACTCTACACATGAGTGTTTTTCTTGTTATCCAACTGTATGGTCAGGTTTCTGAAGTGAGCAGCTTACAATAACTGTCTGCTCTGTCTATTTTTTTATTTCATTGTCCAACTTCCCGATGTTCTTCCACACAGAGGAACATCGGAATTGTTGCAGCGCTGCATTGTTGCGTGTCAATACCTGCTGGATGTCATATACAGCTGCATATGTTTCTGGATATGCTTACTGATGATGGCTGAGCATCAAGCTGGCAGGATGTGCTGTCCGATTTGTCATTGTGACATAAGCTGCTATGAGTGTTTCAGCGCCTGAGTGAAGCTTTTTAAATGCCGGGGATGAACACAGTCCCATTGCTGAGGTAATTTAGCTGAATCTGGCAAAATGCCTGGCAACATAGCAAAGGAATGTACGCGAAAAGGAGCTAGGGTTTCTGTAAAGACACTTCCACCCATCTGGGAAAGCTCAAGCGACTAATAGGTCATCCCCTTTGCTCCAAGCTAATGAGAACCTAATGACTATGAAGGGAGGAAGACCACTGTTAATCAGTAAAAATTAAATGTGAAGTAAAGTCATTAATGTGAAAAACAACTGGATTACCCTATATTTTTGTATTTATAGCCATTCTGATTATACATGTTGCACCTGTGTTTTATTGTTGGGCTTTTGAAGAGCCACTGTCAGTTACAAACACTAACAGGAGTAGACTTACACAAATAGTTCACACCCATATTTGCTCCATCTCAGGTTTTTGTGAATTGTAAATGTTTACACACGTTGACAAACGTTGACCGAAATCCATGTCCTCGTGTTCCACATCCACAGCTCTACACATCGATAAACCTGAACAATGGGTGTCACTCACCTTTTTTTTGAACGTGTGCTTCCTCATTCTGCATGCTTCTTCTCTATATTCTGTGTGTTTATCGTAAATTGGTTCTCTTTTTTTTTTCTTTGTCTGTTTTTCTTTTTGGTTTTTTTGGTTGTTTGTGTGTTTTAATATCTGCATAATTATTAACGTGGAATTTGAAGAACTGCATCTAATTACTCGGTCAAAGAAAAACTTTATCTCACGGGTGCCCACATGATGCCTGTTCAAGACGCATGCCAGCATTCATTTACCTAACTCAGATCAGTTACAACCTGACTCATTTGTAGCTTTCAGTGTGACAGCAATGGAGTAAATCTCTTTCAGAAGAGGTGCAGAAGCTCTCAGTAAAGCTGAAAAACTGACAATATATCAGACTGGAGCAATGAGATGGAAAATGGCATTGTGTCAGTGATCGATGCTTTATTAAGTGGTTCTCATATTTTTTTGGAAACATCTTTTCTGTGCGCAGTTCGTCAGAGGCAAAGGTGTGATCCAAAAATGTTCCACAACAGGCAGTACAGTTTTCCCTAGCAACTGAACATTACCAGGAGGTCACTGACTGGTTTCTAGGCCTGCGTGGCTGGAGTCTTACCTTTAAGACACACTTGCGTCTTCACCACTGTCATAGTGTTCTTTCTGCTATGTGTGCTGCAGATTACAATACCACTGAATTAGCAACCATTATCTTGGTCATCTGTAGTAATACAAGTTGTGAATAGTCTAAACAATTTAAAAGGTATTGCAGTTAGCTGGAGGGCTGAGCAGCTTTTAAGCTCATGCAGAGTTTACTCTATACACTTTAATAGGGTAATTTGCTGTTTTGAATGGGGACGATTGCACTATACAGTGACACATAATTGGAAGATAGGGTCTAATCTTCAAAAATGTCTAGTAAGATAGGAAGCATCAATTCTTATACTAATAACAGGAAGCAGGTGGCAACTATATCAAATGATTACTGATATAAAAACCAGTAGCAGTTAGTTTGAAAACATGCCAGTGTAAGTGATTAAGCACCTGCAGTTCGGCATGTAGACGTGAAATCAGAACGTTGGGTACTTGCATTTAGATGATCACCCCTAGGCTGACTGAAAAAAGTAACTTTTGTGTTCAAAATGTTTTATTAGTGTTTTCACAATCTATAGCTGGGGCATCGACCTATGCTGTAAGCTTCTTTTGAACATAGCTGGTGTAGGATGCGTGCAGCAAGCCATTCGCACATTATCAGCGTCAGCAGCGGCATAAATGACAGTCATCTGAAAACAGCTAATTTCAGTATGTTGGCAGGCGTGTCCACCCCCATGGACTTGTTTGGAATTTATCTTTCCGAGTAAATGCTTTGAGCTTGGTATTCAATTTCACCTCAAAGTTATGTTTCCTTTGTATATGTTTATGGCTTTTAATACTGAGAGACCTGACCAATGAGAACCCACAGGCAGCCTTTTGTCAAGTTAGTAATGATTAAAAAAAGGCTTGTGTGTCTAGGTTTTGTTCTCTGTGAGCTCAATATAATGTCTGTTTTTTTCTGTTTCAGACTGTATTCAGCTGGTTGGTTTCAGCTGTTGTATTTATTAGAAGTTTTACAGCTTTATTCATTTGTCATATTGATTGAAATGCCTTTTTTCACGATGCATGCTTTTTTTTTGTACCACGCTTATCCAAGTACGTGTTTCTTTTCTTCATTAATGAAGGTCACAAAGGCACAAACCTTCATTCTTAACTTGATATAAGTTTTTTTTTTTCTTCTCATTTTACATGCCAGTAAGTGATGGATACAACGTGGAATTAGAAATCATTGTTTCAAAATAAGTTCACTTTCATCAAAACCTAAATTCTCTATGTATATTGTGAGCATGTTGGATGTCCCTCTAATAGGAAAAAAAAAACCTGATATACCCTCTTTTTTTCTAGTCGCTGCCCCTCACATAGTCAGACAGACAAAGAGGACAGCAGGCTCCTCTGTGTTGTTTTTGGCTATTGTTCTGTGTTTACACATCTGTCTGTTTCAGAATAACTAGTCACAGTATCAGCTCTCGCATCTCAGAATCATATAACAACAGCTTCTGCTATGGGAAACTGACATGCACGCTGCTTATTTCAGCATCCCACTCCCTGCACCTTGTAGCATTTAGCATTCCAAATGTATGAACACCTTTTTATAACAGGCCTACATTTATTAACTGTATTACAGATTATTATGCTGATTATAAATTCTTAACAGTGTGGATTTTTATCATTGGGGGGTGTTTAGTTACACTGTTAATTGAAGAGCCTTTTGTTGTTTTCCACGTGTAAAGGGGACATTTTCTTCACCTTATTCAACAGAGCACTCTGAATGGTTCTTTTTATGTGCGTGTGCTTGTCGCTGATGCCTGGCTCTGAACTGCCTGCCAGGCAGCTGGTGGACATTTGGCACGTCTCATGCAGACGGTGTCCAGAAGCCTGTGGGGCACCTGCTGTCCATCAGGGGGAGGTGAGGCACGGAATGAGACAACCCCTCAACAGGTGACGATATAGCACTGCTCACCGTCCAAATGCGCTCGTGACAATGGCCAGTTGGGCCTCGTGTTTCTCTCCCACTGCTAAATTACGAGAGCCAGACCAGAGGGTCCTCAGGTATGTGTGTAGATAGACTCAGGAATATCTGAATTTGGTCAGTCAATGCAGCTGTTGTGTGACTGTTACACTGATCTGACACACAGCAACTGTATGTGACCCTGTGCACTGCACCAGTTGGCGTCAACTAACCCGAACTTCTATTTGGCGCACGCCAGTGCACACAAAGGCAGCAGCTGCCTCAAAAGTGTGTTTAGTATGTCTAACCAAAACATTGTCCTCTTACAGCTAAGCCTCTGTAGACGTTAGTTAACGAATGTGGAACTCAGGCCCCTGCACGCACAAAAGACAACCTTTATCAGTTAAAAAAAAAAAAAAAGAAGTTAGGCCATTTGCACCTTGAAATAATAGATTTCATTGTGCTGACACTGCTGGAGGAGTTACCAATAAAAATTACTCCAATTACTCAAGGATTTATCCTCGTGCTTTCATAAAATATTGTTTTCTGATAGGTGGTGTTGTGGCTGCTATGCTGCTTCTGCAGCTGTCACAATGACAACTAACGTGCAAATGTGGGAATATACAAGTGCGTGTGTATAGTGTTGTTTACACCGCCTGGCATTTTGTTCTCTGGATATTTGCCTTTAAAAAGAAAAAAGTTGTTATTGTGACATACACCATTGTTGATTCTGACACGGTGGTTATGGCGACAAGATCAACAGGCGGGAGCCATGAGATGTTGAAGAGAAGATCCATTAGGACTTATTTATGAGGAGTTGCCCGTTAGTGTAATAACTTTTCTGCTGCCTGTGTTGTAGGACTGCTGGTTTAAAAGCACACAGCAGTAATGCTGCGGCGTCTGACATGATGCCATTGAGTGGACCCATTTCCTTTGACATATCACCCCATGCTAAGAATTACAGCCTGCAGTGAAGCACACCGGTGCCGAAATACACACTCAGCACTTGTGCTAGTGGAGAGAAGATGATTGCACCCCCCCACACCTTGCAGGTGCATTACAGTTAAAGGTCTCATTCTAAATCAGATAGCACAAGAAGAATGTTTGCTGTGCTGTCGTCAGCTATAGGTATTTTTGAAAAAATTTGGTTATGAACAAATTCATGGCCAGGGTTTTTATTTTCAGCGCTGATCAGCATCCTATTATTTGGTCAGTCATACGGTTTTCCTGAGAACCATAGACTGCGAGCCACACTCCACTGAATGACTTTGTATAAGGTTTTTGAAAGTCACACAGTAGTTTCTCTGTCCTCGTAGCCACTGCGGTAGCTGGTGTCCTCTCGCTGAGTTGTCACAGTGCTGCTTTGTTGATGAGAGCGTGTGCGGTGCTACTTCTGCACAAAGACAAGCAGAGGAAGAAGAATTGATTAAAGCCCAGAATGAAGCAAAAACATATGCAGACGTGGTGCTGTATTACATGACGTGCAAACAGCAAGGGTCGGTCTTGTTAGTGTACCTAAAGCAGTATGCAAACATAGGTGTTACTAATCTCATTGTCTAAATGTCATTAGTAACATTGTCATTAGTGTTTATTTTTAATGGCAAAATGGCACAAAATTTGCACTCTATTTCATTTACATTATGCATAGTTCTTTCAGGACCTTCCTTCTTTTATCCTTAAATGATCAAATCTTTCCAACTTCATTTGTCAGTTTTGAGGCAACATCACATGGGTCTAATTTTTCCCACCTCCATAAAAAAAGAAAGGAAAGGCCAAAACAGTCAAAGGGGCTCACTGTCTTTTTAGATATTTGTAAATTGAGTCTTTTATATTCTGTTCCTTCCAGCAAAATGGCAAAAGGCCGTAAAGAAAACCGCGTCAATAACCCATCAATGTCTGGGTTTAGGGAAGGCTTAATGCAGGGAGAAGGAACATTAGTGGGATCACATGATGAGCTCGTACGTCTCTGAATGACACACGTGTCTGCTTATAATTCAAGAGAATTTACTCATGAAATTGAGATAAAGAAACTGTGTGTTGTGGCTACTATAGAGAAAATAGGTGGCTTTGTGCCAAGTGATCTGGTAGAAAAGGGCCTTTAAATGGCACCGCTTTGATTCTGCGCCTTTGAGCGGGTTCAAAAGTGTTCAGTCCAGCACGCATTGATATTTAGCCGGGTGATTGAAGTTTTAATGCCAGAGAGGTTAGAGGAGAGCAGGGGGTTGACTGCACCAGGAGTTGGCCTACTTGGTGGGACATTTATCCTGTGCTTTATTCTCTGCATGAGTGCTGTCCCCAAATCTAAGGCCTGGAGCGCAGGCTGGCCATTCAGCCTACACATCCTACGTGACTTGTTTTATCCTAATAATATGTCCCGAGTAGTTGTAATAATTAATATAGTGCCTTATTAATGGATACTTGAATGAAAATAGTCATTGTTGGGCAATTGCCACAAGAATCAGCTAAAATAGGGTCGGTTAAAGTAACTTCAGCTGAGTAACTGATATTACTTTTTATTCTTTTACTCTCTTATATGATCTTCTTAAACCTGAGGATTTCTTGGTTATCTTTGCTGTGCAGGGTATAGCCACTGTTTTGACCTTGTGGTTCAACAGTTAGTAGCATACATTCGCTGTAGAGTTTATTTTTGCAATGGACAGTTTCAACCTTGTTGTCACTCTTAGATAAGTGTCGAAGTTGTGACCGTTCCAACACTGCGTTTGAACTCTTGTGTGAAAGATGAGGCTTCAGTATCACAGCGCTGACTTGAAAACATTATAACAAAAATAAATTGGAGTTCAAAGATTGTCTCAAATGTGCATTTTTAAATGTTGAGGACCCAAAAAAAAAAAAAAACAATGCCAAAAAAATCAAATATTATATAAGTGTTGCAGAAATAAGACAATAAAGGACTTTATAGCACGTGAAAAAGATTTGTGGTCAAAGCAAATCTATTTGGAGTTTTGAAAAGGAAGAAAAACAAGAAGTACACTCACCTCCATCTTTACTAAAATAACCAGTGGACGTGTCTGCCATCACCTGTATGAAACTATCATGATCTGCTGCTGTTCACATGCATCAGAGCAACAGCACTGCTGACTCTCCCAGCTCGGGTGACTATCACCTCTAGTCTTTTGTGTTGTATCATGTCTCTCTATTTTTGGTGTTTATTGTTAAATGTAAGTCTAAATATAAAAGCACCACCATTAAACACTAAATATATATTTTTTTTGGGGGGGGGGGTAGTTTTTGATTTTTTTTTTGACAACTTTGACCTTATGTGTCATAGTTTTGGCTGTTATCTCTGTTGCTTATGAAAAAAAAATGTTTTTTAGCCTTTGACTTTACAGTGGAAAGATCTGAATTTCCAGTAGGGTGGAAAAGCTGGATAGCTGTGAGTGTTGTGCCAAGGGTTTGCCTGGTGGGGTGGGGTTTCACTAGCTTGCTGGCATTTAAGGACAAGGCAGTGATTAAAGGAAAAAAGCTATTGATCTGTTGCGCATTAGGAGGAAGAGCGCTTGGAGGAGTGATGTGCAGGGGTTCATTTAATTTGGCATCAAGCCAAAGTTTGGTGCCTGTACCCAGATTGCATTCTTGAACTGTAAACATTCAATTTGAAAGTGTCATTTCTGTGGATGCATCTTTAGGCTTGCTTTACGTCAGGGGTGGAGAGCTTTTGGAAATGGCCAACACAATTTTTTAAATTTTCGAGCAATTCTTTGCAGTATTGTTTACTGTCTTAAAGCTTTCCCAGCTATAACAGAATGCTCCCCTGTGGCCCTTTAAGCCAGTGGACACATTGTGTGCTTTCTTTCTCTCCATGTGTATTAGGTATTGAATAAGTGACCTTTTTGGTTTGTATGAGCTCATGGGAAAAGTGGGTGTTTCCACAGGAAGTTAATGCCTTTCCCTCCCCCTCTTTTTTTCTCTTGCTCTCCTTCTCCATGTAGCCTACAGTCTCACTCCCCCTCAAACCTTTTCGTTCGGTCTGACCCCCCCCCATTTTTCAGGCGCTCCTAGGTATTCGACAGAACAATGCTCCTTGCGCCGATTCTTGTATCACTCGTGTGAAAGTTTGTGAAGCATGAAAAGAAAGGCAGTAATGGAGGAGGACAAGCAGGGCAGCAAAGATTGCAGAGGAATTGGTCTTCATTTCCATCTGTTTAACATTAAACACCGATGGCGGCTATTTGATTGCAGACAGCTGCTCACAGCCCGAGAGGTTTCACAAAGGTTAAACCTGCATGGGTTTATGGACAGGAAGTGATGCCCACAGTCAAATTTCTCTTTCCTTAGATCACAGCTGTGCCCTGTTGTTTTGATGTATGGTGTTGAGGTAATCAAGACGTGCTTGACCTAGACACAAATGACATTGGATTGGGATGATACTCAAGAAAGAGTATCATCCAGCTTTATTAATATTTGTTAACCTTCAGAGAAAGGTGCATTTATTATTACCATGTACAGTGCATGGGTTTGTCTTGCCTTGCTATGATGTGCTATCAGAAACGGAGCAACGCAGTCTGTCGCATTCTGTCGCTGTCGTGCTCCGGGTGCAAGTTGGCAGGCTCCAGTCTGTCTGGCATGGGATTTGTGTTCTTAATCGAAATCGCTGAACTTGGCTCTGGCCCACCGAACAAATCTTACAAATGCCATGTCTCACCTGTCAGCTGGAGAGCAACCCCACCCGCCTCCACGTGTTGGCCGCTCCTGTCCTGCTCCTCGGTGCTGATGTCTCAGTTTGTGTAGCGGTTTGTATTTGCTCTGTCAGCAGAACGAAGAGCTTGGGTCAGTTTTGTAAAGTAAGCTGAACACTCACTATACGAGAGCGATAGCTTCCTTTGACCATGTCATATAGCTTTTCTGGGCCAAGCATATTTGATGGATCTGGCAAAAGTCCTGCAGTGTGGGAAAAAAAAAATGTTTTCATTCACTCAAACTGTGGTTACAAATGCACTGAATCAACAAAGCTTGCACGACTCCTGAGGCTCGTGGCTCACCTTCAGCTCATTCTGCAAAATGCATGAAACCACGCGGAGCTCGTTTTCACACCCACCTCTTCATGCAGAGCTATTTTTTGTTTCTTTTTTACTTTTGTTTTTTTTTGTCCATTGAGCACAAAACAAGAGTTTGAGTGTTCCTGGGAGCATTAAGAACTGCAAACCAGTTATGAAAAATATCAAAATTGCTTACTCAAGATATTAAATGTTTGTTACATGTGAGGTCTCCCAAAATTTCAAACCTACTGCAAGAGAAAGCTTTCTTGTACTAGGTATCAGTTTTAGTAAGGGAAAATGTTGTGGTAGGCCGATGTGTGTTGGAGTGGAGAATGAGGAGTTTGGGGAATTGTATAAATCTGCATATGCTGACTAGAATAACATTTAATGATATTCAATCTACATTTTTCTTTAATTAAAGAATATCTACAGCTGATGATTCTTGAAGATAAGGTCTGGGAATTCTCATTGGGCATTAAGCCATATGCAGAAGGTAATTAACTCCCAACTGTGTTGACGACTATTTGTTTTAACTCAGCATTCCGTCTCATTAAGACGGTCCTGTGAGCAGGCACACCATTTAGCCTCATTGGGTGGGTGTTTCTTTTTGTTTTTTAATAACGTTTTTCCTAATGTAGTAAAAAAAAAAAAAAATCTCAGTTTCATCTTTGTTTGTGCTGAATCAGTGGTTTTATGTTCCGTTTAGAAAATGATGGTATATCAGTTAACAGTCAAACAGGCGGCTCTAACCAAACAAGCAGGATAACTGAGATGGAAAAGGATCTATATTTAGTGTTAGTATAGCTGTTTGTGTGGGGAGGAAGTGGGTGCATAGTGCAAGCACGATGCTGATTACACGCCTACACATATTACCCATTCTTGCTTTGCTTGATGCTGGCAACCAGCAGTCATAACAGTAAGGATTCATTTCTTTATTTCTTGACTTGTTGAGCAACAAAGTGGTTCGGGATACAAAAACACTGAAAATATTAATTAAAAAAAAAAGAAAAAAAAAAGGTGTGCTCAGTTTGGTTCGTCTCAAAACGAATCAGTCCGTCGCATTTTTGCATCTTTTTTTTTCTGTTTTGCTGCATTTCTGCAGGTCTGAAATTAAACAAAAATTTTTTTCCACAGATCCAAAAAATATCTGCTTGTTCCCGCCTTTCAAATGTGAGGATTTGTTGCATTTTTTTATTTACATTTTGCTTGAATAAGTTTTACGTATTATGTATTGTTTTGGAAATTTAAATATGAAATTTAAAAAAAAAACAGCATTTTGAGGACATTGAAAACCTTTTATCATCGACACCCAAACAAAACTGATCAACAATAATAACCTCAACAGAAATTGATCCTAAACGACACACTTGTTTTTAACCCTTTCTTTGATTGTTTTTGGGTTGAAACTACCAATCGGCCTTTGTTTCACAGTCATTTAGATACAGAACAGCCTCAGCACACAAAGCTGCACTGCAGCTGAGCCTCGTCTACTGGGCCTGTATTCGTGGCCTTTAATGTTTCTCTGGTGTGTGTGTGTGTGTGTCTGCGCGCGCGTGCAGCTGGGATGTATAGCTGGCATTCTCGGAGGGGGACTGAGAAACACGTTTGGACTTTGCTGGTAAGGCGGGGTAGGGGAACGTGTCATCTGTGACATCACCACCACCCGAATTCTGGGCCGGGCCAGCTCCCTGCTGCAGAGGTGGAGTTTCCTTCCTGTGGAGCTGACCGTGGCTGAGCGCTGTGTGACCCACCTTGCCACCAACATCTAAACTACACAATGTGTTGTTGTGTACCTACTGTTGTACTGGTTTTCTTTCTTATTTTCAATTTTAGGCACCTTGATTTGATATTCTACGTCAAATACACCTGAAGTTTCGTCTCAAAGGCAAAAAAAAAAATCACTCAGCACCTTAAGGTTACTACCCTTGTGGTGCGTGGTGATCTTCTGGCAGCTACTGCTCCTCAAAACCCTCTTTCATGCAGCTGTGCTCGACATGCAGCAGATTCATTCTGTTTTAAGGAGCCTTTTTAATCTGATGAAGTCATGGACTAATATAAAGATTTATAGGCCACGTTACTAGACATGACTCATGCTGGCTCATGTCATATAGTTATTGGTAGCCCTCCTGCCATGTTGCACTTCCTCACCTAGCCCATCGCTTTGCTTGCGGCCAGGCTGAAACACAGCCAAGCTGGGCTACGGCCCTGTTAGTGCTGGCTCCGGTGCTGCTGGCACTGCAAAACAGCCTCATCTATCACGGGAAATGGCACTGAGACAATCGGCCAGAGCGGAGCGCAGCATCTACACCGCCCGTTCATGTGGTGGGAGGGGAGGAATAGCCGGGGCACAGCGACGCTCAACACAGCCCGAGGTTGACAGAATAGGAATAAGAGGTTGATGCGGGGCCGAGGTCACATGCTGAAGCTACAGCTGGGAGAGTGCTAGTGGTGGTAGTGGTGGTGGTGGTGGTGGTGGTGGTGGTGGGCAGGGACACGAAACACAAGCGGCATTGCCTCCCACCCCCATCTCGCTTTCTGTCTGTCTCATCATCTGAAGGCAGTGTCAGTGTAGTGAATTCTAGGATGCACAGTAATACAAATGAATTATTGAACAACGGTGAGTGGCTGTGACACAGGCCAGTCTTGCTTCCACGCTGCACGGCAACAGGAGCGTGTGAGGGAGAAATTACCTGCAGCATCGGATAACTGCAGGTGTGGAAAAATATATATATGTGCAGACGCTGTAAGAGACAACAAATCATAAAAATATAAAGTGCCCCACGCCTGAAATAGAGCTTGACTATGAGAGGGTTTTTGGAGGGCACGTGCTGATGGATATGTGAAAGAAATCTGATGATATACAGTATCAACCAGCGACTTAAAAGGCATAAACATTTTGATCCCATGAACGTGTTTGAGCATGCCAAGATACAGTATTCACAGATCATCTTTGACAAGACGGTGTGTAATGATGATGGAGCTGCAGTAATTATCTGACTGAAAACAGTTTTGATAGCATTTAGTCATATATGAGCCTCTCATAGCCTTGAGTGGTGGCATGTCTCCTGCATTTCCGTGCCACTATTACTATTAATATATATCAGTTAAAATGTTTCACTCAGTGGCCAATCAGAATTCAGATGCATTAACTGCCTACATATTACTCAGAGATGTGTCACTGACGGCGCATAATGCAAGCTCTCTCTGTTTCCTCAGCTGCCAGCTAACCTTAAATAAGCAGGATTCTGTGTGAGTCATAAAATAACATACAGTTTCAGGCACAAACAACGCGACTGCAACTGTAAAAGTTTAATTTGGCCTATTGTTAGAATGACAGGGAAACTTGTCTGGATTTTTATGTCCTCGCGATCGCGCTGTGTTTTTGGGTGTTGGTTTGACATTCCCTGAGCACTCCCCTCAGCTGTCACCACTTAACTAGTCCCAGAGGAGAGGGAGAACAACAAAACATGGGAAAAATGTAAAAAATGCATGACTCCTCTTCCTACCCCCACCCCCTCCAGGACCCTGGCCCCACCCTTCAAGCTGAGGTTACTGAGAGATCAGATATTGGCCCCAAAATGAGACGAATCAAAGCCTTCAGGAGTAACTGAGGAAACATCTTGTAAATGAGTTATTAGCCTCAAACGCACGCCTGCTGTCAGGGCCGAAGCCGCGGTTGTTGTGCGAGGGAATATTTGCTGCATATTTTTCGTGCAGGTGTCTGTGCACAGTGTGCACAGACACTGCTGCGTGCTAGCACAGGTAGAGGTCAGTGAGACTGTCAGCTGTTTGAACCTAAAACAAAAGGACAAACACAAGTGGCTGTTTTAAGGCCAGCTGATCAATGTACCGTCATCTGAGCACACAAAGGAGTCCAGAGTGGGAAAAAAATGGTAAAAGGTTCTTCAGGCAAAGAAGAACGCTATATTTTTAAGTTATTTATTTAAAAAAAAAAAAAGGAACAGTGGATGGCGCTGAAACTGTTTCAAGAACATCTTTTTTTGTGTAAAGACATACACAAAGACATCTTACTATGAAGTTGCTTAACTTGTTTCTTGTGAACTCTGCAAAGATGGATATATAAAATAAATACACTATAGGTTGGATGTAATATTGACACATCTTGTCTATCAAGCTGATGTAGTTGCAGATTGAGTTTTTCATTTATTACAATAAGTAACCTGAAAGAAAATATTAACCACATTTTTGTCCTGTTCCTTCTCTTCCGCAGTCATATTTTGTCACTGACTATGACCCCACAATCGAAGACTCTTATACCAAGCAGTGTGTGATTGACGAAAGGCCGGCCAGGCTCGACAGTAAGTGCACTTTGCTGAATAAACACAACCAGTGCAAATACGCAAGCACAAAGACGCACACGTAGGTCCTTTCTGCTGAAGTATATTGCACTTGAGGAACTGATTTCAAAAGTTTATTTTGCTGCAAGTTACTTTGTGTGTGTGTGTGTGTGTGTGTGTGTGTGTTTTTTTGTCAACGCACATGTTCATGCTCTGTAGTTCTCGACACGGCTGGACAGGAAGAGTTTGGAGCCATGAGAGAACAATACATGAGGACAGGGGAGGGCTTCCTGCTCGTCTTCTCAGTCACTGACAGAGGAAGGTAAGTGACAGTTTTCGTCTTGTGTATAAACACACACATGCACACACACTCACTCACACAGCCACAGCCGCACACGCACAAACACACTCACACTTCTCGTCTCCTTTTTTTTTTTTTTTTTTTCCCGTTTTCACT
>VUQJ01045556.1:10327-20497 GCA_015108635.1 Andinoacara biseriatus
TTTGCTATTCTGTTTATTGTTTTTCTGTTTGTTTGTTTCCTTCAACAGGGAACAGTGGAAATGCATTTCATATAGAGCCAGTTTTGGGTCTCATCACTGTTGCACATGACCTGGACTTATCCAGCATAGGTCATTATGTTCTCACTGTCAGAGTAACTGACAATGGCTCCCCCCCACTGTCCACAACCACAGTAGTGCGGATTGCTGTCACTCTATCTGATAATGCTGGTCCAAAGTTCCCTCAACCCGAGTACCAAACTGAAATCATGGAGAATGCTATGGTTGGGACCTCTGTCACTACAGTCAGTGCTGTCAGCCAGTCCACCCTCACTTATGACATCAAACAGGGCAACACAGACCATGTTTTTCAGATAAATCAATATAGTGGAGTGATTACTACTCAAAAGTCTCTAGACTATGAGACTACAGCATCTTACACACTGATAGTACAGGCTATTAACATGGCTGGCATGGCCTCCAATGCTACTCTGTTAATCCAGGTAGTGGATGAGAATGACAACCCACCGGTGTTCCAGGATCTTCACTATCATGGCAGTATTAGTGAGGCAGCACCAATTAACAGTGTAGTCTTAAACTCAGATGGCTCACCACTAGTAATAAAAGCCACTGATGCTGACCGTAACCAAAATGCACTGTTGGTATACCATATTGTTGAGGACTCAGCAAAAATGTTCTTCACCATGGACTCAGGAACTGGCTCCATTAGAACCATTGCTAATTTGGACCATGAGACCATTACTACCTTCCACTTCCATGTACATGTGAGAGACAATGGAAGGCCACAGCTGACAGCAGACAGTCCAACAGAGGTCACAATACAAGTGATTGACACCAATGATTCCCCACCTCGCTTCACCCAGAATGCTTATGAAACAGTCCTGCTCCTCCCCACATATGTTGGAGTTGAAGCTCTGCAGGTTTCAGCCACAGACCCTGACAAAGATATCCCTACAGAGCTCACATACTCTCTGACTGATGGAGTATTGGAGCACTTTGCCATCAAACCTTCAAGTGGGATTATCATAGTCAAAGACAATAACTTCTCCAAAGAACGTTTCTCCTTCAGTGTCAAAGTTTCAGATGGTAAATTCTCCAGCATGGCTTTGGTGACTATACTTGTCAGAGAAGCTCTAGACTCTGGTCTCAGCTTCACCCACAGTATTTACTCTTCATATATTAAAGAGAATATACTTAATATCACCAAGGTAGCTGTAGTCAATGCTATTGGAAATCGTCTAAATGAGCCACTAAAGTACAAATTGCTGAATGCTGGTACACATTTCAAAATTCGCCCAACATCCGGAGTCATTGAGACAACAGGTTTAGCCTTTGACCGTGAAGAGCAAGAGTTCTATGAACTGGTGGTTGAAGCAAAAAGGGAGCACGACCCTCTGCATGTGGCTAGAGTTGTGGTTAGAGTCCAAGTTGAGGACATAAATGATAATGCTCCTGTGTTTGTTGGACTTCCTTATTATGCAGCTGTTCAAGTAGAAGCTGAACCAGGATCACCCATTTTCAGGGTCATGGCAATAGATGGTGACAAAGGAATTAATGGAGAAGTGTCTTACTATCTCAAGGATGACCATGGTCACTTTGAAATCAACAGGCAGATAGGTAGCCTCAGCCTCAAGAAGTCTTTTGAGTCTGATTTGTCCAATGTGGAATACCGAATGGTGATATATGCCAGAGATGGTGGTTATCCTCCCCTTTCATCTACAATAGAGTTCTCCATCACTGTAGTCAACAAAGCCATGCCTGTTTTTGCTAAATCATTTTATTCTGTTGCTGTGAATGAGGATGTGGCTGTGCACACACCTATTCTTGGCATCAATGCGACTAGTCCTGAAGGTCAAAGCATCATCTACACAATTGTTGATGGAGATCCATCTCTACAGTTTGACATTGGTTTTGATACCGGAGTCATAAGTGTCATCCACTCTTTGGACTTTGAAGCAACATCATCTTACCACCTGACTATTAGAGCCACTGACTATCTGACCGGTGCCCATGCTGAGGTTGATGTTGATGTGTTTGTCCAGGATGTCAATGATAACCCACCAATCTTCCAGAAAATGACCTACATGGTAGTTCTGTCAGAAACAGCCATGATCGGAACGCCAGCACTTCAAGTTATTGCCACAGACAAAGACTCTGAGAAAAACAATGTTGTCCGATACCAGATCTTCTCAGATGTATATAATAGTACAGACTACTTTCATATTGACAGTAGCAGTGGATTAATCCTGACAGCACGTATGCTAGATCATGAACTGCTCCAAAAGTATGACTTTGTTGTCAGGGCCACTGATAATGGTTTCCCACCACTGAGTAGTGAGGTGTCAGTGACAGTCATGTTAAATGACATGAATGACAATCCTCCAGTTTTCAACCAGCTGCTTTATGAGGCATATGTGAATGAGTTAGCACCAAGGGGTCACTTTATAACCTGTGTCCAGGCATCAGATGCAGACAACTCTGATTTTGACAAACTGGAGTATAGTATTTTATCAGGAAATGAAAGGAGGAATTTTGCAATGGACAAAAAGACAGGAATAATCACACTCTCAAGCCATCGTAAACAAAGAATGGAGCCTGCCTACACTCTCAATGTGTCTGTGTCTGATGGGGTATTCACCAGCACTGCGCAGGTTCATGTAAAAGTATGGGGGGCAAACCTGCATAGTCCAGTGTTCGGACAGAATACGTATGAGGGGGAGTTAAGAGAGAATGCTGCTGTGGGAACCAAAGTTATACAGGTAGGTGTAATAGAGATTCATTAAGTTATAATAATTTTTCTGAAGAAAAAATAACATTAAGTATAAAGTATTTGTCTGTATTGACTAAGGCAATTTAAAATTTCATTTCAGGTCAAGGCAACAGATGCAGACCCGGGAGAGTTTGGGCTTGTAACTTATTCCTTTGTGAATGATGTGGGCAAGGACAAGTTTAGCATTGATGCAAATGGTCAGATCTGCACAACAGAAAAGCTTGATCGTGAGGATCCAGCTAACAAAGATATCGTTCTCACAGTGGCAGCCCAGGATTTTGGTGGACGTGTCTCTTACTGTACAGTACAAGTTACTCTGTTGGATGACAATGATAATGCACCTCGTTTCCATGCCACAGAGTACCGAGCTTCAGTGAAATCTGATGTGGCTCAAGGTTTTTTGGTGACACAGATTCAGGCCCATGATCCTGATCATGGCATTAATGCCAAAGTGACATATTCACTTTATAGTGAGGCACATGTACCAGTGGTAGACATTTTGGAGATAGACCCAGATAATGGTTGGATGGTGACTAAAGGCAGTTTCAGCCACTTGAGGAACTCTGTATTATCTTTTTTTGTCAAGGCTGTTGATGGAGGAAATCCAATCAGACACTCTCTAGTGTCTGTCTACATCCATGTTCTCTCTCCAGAGGCTTTTATTCCATCCTTTAGCCAACATCATTATTTATTTAGCATGCCAGAGAACAGTCCTATAGGTTCAGTCATAGGAACAGTGCATCTCAACACTCCTTTTGATTTGACCTCGTTCTCTAGTACCTTTGCCCTGGTCAATGGGGAGACTGGCGAAAACAACCAAGATAGGGTATTTGTAGTGGAAAAGCATACTGGAGTGATCAAACTTGATAAGCCCTTGGACCATGAGGTGATTAGAGAATACTACTTCAAAGTCACTGCCACTGTACAACAGGTTAAGCTGGATTCTGTGAGTTCTATTGAAGTGGAAGTCAAAGTATTGGACTTGAATGACAACAAGCCAGTCTTTGAGGCCAACTCATATGAGGCCACAGTTATGGAAGGAATGTCAGTTGGAACCAGAATCATTCAAGTTAAAGCAACAGACCCAGATTCTGGAGCAAATGGCCAGGTAACATATAGGCTTGGTTCATTAATCCTGTCAAAGGGAGATTCAGACACACTGGTCAGCACGTTTAGCATTGACAGCAACACCGGTTGGATCACTACGCGCAAAGACCTGGACCATGAAACCAGCCCATCCTACACTTTTACAGTAGTGGCCTCAGATCTTGGGGACACCCTGTCTCTTTCCAGTACTGTCACTGTCACAGTGGCAGTGTCAGACATTAACGACAACCCTCCCAGGTTTATGGAGAACTACTACTTTGGTTCTGTTCAGGAGAGTGACCCCCCAGGCCAGGTTGTGGCTGTGCTGAACACTAGAGACGATGACAGCTCTGCCTTCAACCGACAAGTCAGCTATCACATCACTGGTGAGTCTCAGTATCTTTTATTGCACTGTTAAAGAGCCACAGATACAAACTAGAACAAAACTTCAAAACATATAAAAAAGGAACCAAGGGTATCCTAAACTTAGAACCATACCGAACATGGTAAGTCCCCTGGTACTACAGCAAGAAAACTGGCTACTTTCTACTACAGAGAAAATGTCTTTTAATCTTGGTACAGTTTACGTTATGTTCACTGAGAACCTGAACTGTATCCAAGTAAGTAAGTTAGTACAATTTACTTATATAGATAAAGATCACAAAGTCACAAAGTAACAACAATCAAAGGAAAAACAGTAATATGCACATTCAACAAAACAGAATGAAACAGCTACCCATCATCACGGAAAGAGCATTGCTTTCTCTGTATCCGTCTTGGCTAATTTTTTTCTATTTCTGCTTTTTGTTAGTAGCCTTGTCTCTACTAGTAGCATGAGGTGTTACCTGCAGCCTATTTAGGTTACACTTAAGCTGCTTTTTAAAGGAATCAGCCACACGGAGAGACGCGCAGGGCATTCCACAGCCTGGGGGTTACTACCTGAAAGGACAGGTCACCCTGAGTTTTAAACTGGGTCTTAGGGATCCTCAGGAGGTTCTGGCTTGAGGACCGAAGAGGCCTGCAGAAAAAGGGCTCAACATTTCGATGATGTATTGGGGGGGCCTGTCCATTTAGAGCTCTAAAGGTCAAGACTAAAATATTAAAAATCAATTCTAAATTTTACAGGTAGCCAATGCAGAGACGATAAAACCAGTTTGATGTGTGCCCTTCTGTTGGTTCCTGTCAAAAGCCTCGCTACAGCATTCTGGACGAGCTGGAGATGAGTGACAGCACATGTATTAAAACAAACTCTAAGTGAGAGGAAATAAAAGCGTGAATAATCAACTCCAGGTCCGATTTGGATAAGATTGCCCTCAACTTAGAAATATTCCTCAAATTAGAAAAGCAACCTTTTACCAAATGTCTTGAATGTCTGTTCAGAGACATTGACTGGTCCAGAGACATTGACTGGTCAAACAGAACACCAAGGTTTCTGAGGCTGGGCTGGGAGGAGGAGCCCAGAGAACCAAGGTGTTGTTTGACCAAAGAAACTTTCTGTTTTGGAGCAATGATCAGGGTTTCAGTTTTGCCAGAAGGCAACTGTTAGCTAGCCAGTCCTTAATACAAGAGACACAGTTACATAAGTCATAAAGCTTTTATAATTCTGAATCACTGAAGGAACAGTACAGTTGAATGTCATCAGCATACAAATGGTAAGACACCTTATTAAAGCTACTGATAATCTTACCAAGGGGGCTGATATATAAGAGGAACAAAATGGGGCATTATTGGACATTATGTTATTTGCAAACATGGAAAAGGTTTTGATCAAGATTATAGTTAGGGCTAGATCAGGTGACCCTGAACCCTTCCTCAGTTATTCTAGCCCAAGCTCTAGGCTATACCCCACTCTTTTAATCATCAGTTATTTATCTCTAGCTCTCTTCCACAGTATGTCTTTTGTCCCGTCTCCCTGTAAAAAGGGAATGTTTCCTTCCCACTGTCACCAAGTGCTTGCTTATAGTGGGTCCTTTTGATTGTAGAGTTCCATCCATCCATTCTCTTCCGCTTATCCTGTTCAGAGTTGCAGAGGGGCTGGAGCCTATCCCAGCTGACAGAGAGTAAGAGGCAGGGTACATCCCTGTACAGGTCACCAGCCTGTCACAGGGACAACACAGAGAGACAGACAACCATTCACACCTATGGGCAATTTAGAGTGGCCAATTAACCTAATCCCAGTAAGTGCATATTTTTGGACTGTGGGAGGAAACCCACCCAGACACGGGGATGCATATATGCAAACTCCACAGAGAGAGAGAGAGAGAGAGAGAGAGAGAGAGAGGTGGAATCAAACCCGGGCCTTTCAGATGTTATTCTGTGAAACAGCAGTGCTAACCACTACCCCACCGTGCTGCCCTATTGTAGGATTTTACTCTGTGATTATTTTATGGTCTTTTTGTTACAATATAAAGCACCTTGAGGTGGCTGCTTTTATTTGGCAATATATCGTCAGCCTAATAGCATAATTGCCTAAGTCATATTTTGGCATATTTTGAGATACCTACCTAATTCTACTCTGCTAACAGTGTAGATTCATTTCATTCATTCTTGGTCCCTGTTTGTATTTATGGTGAGGAAATTGAGATGGTTGAGAAATACAAATATCTGGGAACTATACGGTTGATGTGAATACAGATGCCATTTATATAGGGTGGGCTGAAAAGTTGACCATGCACGCCACACTCTTCTTCCACCAATGTTGCAGAGCTTGGATTTTCGTGGTATAGAAGCTCTCAAAAAACAGCAGAGATGACCTCATCATCAGTTTGATACTGCTTCCCAGCCAAGGGTTTTTCATGTTGGGGAAGAGAAAATAGTCAGATCGTGCCAAATCAGGAGAATATGGAGGGTTATCAACCAGCTCAAAGCCACAGTCACAAACAGAAGCCATTGCAACCACAGACCTCTGTGCAGGAGCATTGTCCTGGTGAAACAGGACCCCCTTTCTCAGTTTTCCAGGCTGGTTTGACTTGAATGCGTTTTACAGCTGCCTCAGCAAGTTGTCATAGTATTCTCCATTGACAGTATGGCCTTTTTGACACACACCCTTTGTTTTCTAAGTATCAGCAGCTGCTTTCAGGGCGGAGGTGTTCTTTGCCCCAGAGGTTTAAATTCCCATTTGTTCTTATTACTATTACCTTCTTGAATTCTATTAATTTTGTGTTTCTGGGTGGGTGTTTTGTGAGCACTGCTCTGTGGCTCCTAGAGCCTTCCTTAATGGGTCTGTGTCTGCTGTGTCCATCCTTTGACCAGATCTTTTTGTTAAGCTCATTGTGGACACCTGGACATAAACAGTTGAGTCTGTCCGTCCTCCGTCCTCTCCACAGCTTCCTCTATCTCAATCTAAACAAAGAAGATAAAGACGAGTGAAGACAAAACAATAGATTGTGTATGAGCATTGCAAGCGCTGCACTTGTTTACCACGGACAGCATACACCAGCTTTTTATCATGGAGATCCTAATCTGTTTGCAGGTGTGTAATAGGGAATGTCTTCCAGGTGTGCGATTAGCATTGTGGAGATCCCTGCAAGGCTCTGCCTCTGCAACAATCATACAAACAAACACAAACTCACACAGTCAGAGCAAAGAGAGAGAGAGAGAGAGCAAAGGGTGAATTGGCCCACGTGGACCGGTGGAGGCATACTGCTGGGTTGTGATTTTAGGGGTCTTCGTGTTCCTTTTTGGCTGAAATGAAGTGGATTCAATCATGTATAAAACTCAATTAAAACCAAAGCTTCCAAAAAAAGTCACTGGGCTGAGCAGGATCCAGTGCAGGCTGTTTGTGAGACAGGTGAGACACAGAGAAAGAACAAAACATAGACAGTAACAGTACTAACACTAGAATACACACACAAAAAGGAAGTGAGAAGAAAGAAAAAAACAAGGGAAGGAAAGGGAGAGGTTTCACAGCAGAACATTGTCCAAAGCGTCACACTGCCCCTGCCGTCTTGCTTTCTTTCCATGGTGTACCCTGTGCCAGATGGTCCCCAGGTAAGTGATGCACATGCACCTGGCCTCCACTTGATATAAAAGAAAAGATGATTCATCAGACCCGACCACCTACCAGTTCTGATACTGGACATTTTTGGCCTTTTTGGCGGTGGACAGAACGGTGGACAATGCACTGTCTTCTTCTTCTGACACCTTTTTTATCAGAACCAGCATGAACTTTTCGGAAACTTGAGCTACAGTAGCTGTTCTCTTGGATCAGACCACACAGACCAGCCTTCACTCCCCACGTGCATCATTGAGCCAATGACCCTGTTGCTCGTTCACCACTTGGATCCTTGGATCACTTTGAGCAGACTTATCAGAATATTTCTGTAGGTGGAGGTCATGGGTACAAAGTCAACAGTAATGGAGACACCACAGTCCCTCGAGGGGCTTGAGTACTGGACATCACAATATCAGATAGAGCACTGGTCAATCTCACATACCTTTCTCTCACGTAGTTAATCCATGACATGATGGACTTGTTTACTGACATTTCTTGTAGCTTTTCGCTCAGCAGTAGCAGCTTGTGCTAAATGCACTTAAAAAATCAAAGAAGGTGATCCATCCTGTGCAGCCATTACTACCTGGATGCTTTTTACAGGGGCAGCTGTGGGTTATGTGGTAGAGTGGGTTGTGTACCAATCGGAAGGACAGTGTATCATTCCCTGACTCGTCCAGTCCACATACTGAAGTATCCTTGGGCATGATAATGAACCCCGAGTTGCACCTGATGCATCTGTTGGAGTGTGAGTGCATGGATGAATGTTAGAAAGTGCTTATGCGTAATGGTGACTGAGATTTTCAGCTTTGAGTTTTCAGCTAGCAAGTAGAAAAATGCAATATAAGTACCAGTCAATCTACTAATGAAAGGCTTTCTTATTGTTTTACATAATCTGCCTTTGGGTTCAATTCTACACACTCCGTTCCTGACACCACTTTGAACACCTGTGACATCTAACTTTACTTGATATTCTCTGCATTGAAGTATAAAAATCGACACTTTTTAAAAATCTAAAACAGTATGATAGCAGACAGTAACACTGTGCAAAGAGTGAGGTAATGGTAGTTCAGATTATCAGACAGATAACTGATAAATATCAGACTCATATAAAGACTTGTCTGAAGTTAACCAAAACCAGTGAGAACATGCTCAATATTCTGTGTAGAAATGACAACACCAACACTAGCAACACCAACACACACCTGATTAATGATGTTTTCAGATGTTTTATTTAATGTAATTCATACTTTTTTACTAAACTGCCTGTTACACTCAAAACTTCTGAAATAAAATTAAGACTGTTGGAGTTTGCACTCACGTTGATTTTAAGTTAACTTGAGGCTCACTGGTCTTGACTTTGAACTTAATAGACTTCAGAATCACTTTACTACACTTCTGCTTTTACAGAATAGATTTACAGCCCTATTTAACTCACTTCTAAACTGATCCTGGATTTAACTGGTTGTGTGGTGCAGGTGGGAACTATCGTGGAGTATTTGCCCTGGGTCTGGTCCAGGGTGAGTGGAAGATGTATGTGAAGGGCCCACTGGATAGGGAAGAATATAACCTCTACAACATCAACATCACTGCGAGCGATGGACTCTTTGTTTCCCAGGCTATGGTGGAGGTGACAGTAATAGACACCAATGACAACAGCCCCATCTGTAACAAGGTGAGGAATAAAATTGTGTGGGTTTTTTTCTATCTCATTGGATTAACGTAACCAGCTAAAAAAGTGGCTATTACTAAATCAGCATCCTGTTCAAAGTGTCAGTTCAAATCCAGCAACTGAGTCTATCATGCTTCTGTATGTGTATGTGTGTGTGTGTGTGTGTGTGTGTGTGCACGTGCACGCCTGATTGCAGGCTGTCTATTCAGCCTACATTCCAGAGGACCTCCCAGTAAATAGTGTGCTGCTGAGGGTTGGAGCTACAGATGCTGATATTGGTATCAGTGCTTGGATACAGTACTCCCTGCATGGTCCTGGATCCCAGGACTTCAGCATTGACCCAGACAGTGGTATGGAGACAGTCCAACCTTGAAACGCATTTGTACATTTTTTTTTCCCACTGAACTTGCATGAATTCCAACCTAATCATTATACAGAAGGGAAATGTCATCCCTTCATTTGGCTCACATGCTTCGTATCTTGTTTTTAACCTGTCCAGGTGAGATTAAGTCATCTGTGCCACTGGACCGTGAGATGACACCCAACTACCGTCTGCTTGCCCAGGCTACTGATGGTGGTGGGCGGTGGTGCCGTGCTGTGGTGTATCTGACAGTAACTGATGTGAATGACAAT
>VUQJ01045556.1:25389-44098 GCA_015108635.1 Andinoacara biseriatus
ATTGAAACACAAAAAAAAAAAAAACCTGCATTTCAGGTTTACACATAAGCAGCTAAATGACATTCTCAAACTGTTAACCACAGATTTGACAACTACTATTGATGCACTTGCGAAGGAGAGGATGTGCTAGGTTTCAGGGGCAAGTAAAACAGTGAGTAGTTTCAAATATGCACAAAAACTTTGCAACCAAGGCTGTCATTTTGGTGTAAGAGGTATTGATAAAAATGTGGCCTGCAGTTTGTCCTTCAGATCTGAATCACTTTGCAAGTCAGTTATCTCATGTTGGATGTCTACAGGCAGGTCAGAAGCCTGTAAAAAGATGAGCGAAAAACTCTGTCTCGAGTTCACCAGAGACCTGAAAGTGTTGTCAAAACTCCTGTAATCCTGCAATCTTGTCTTTGTACCAATTATTTTCAACATTTCCAGCTGCACACATTTCACAGACAGGGAATCTTAAACTGGAAAGCACTGATGCTTTCATAACACTATGTAGAAATCTTGTTCACCTTGTTCGTGTGGTCTGTATTACAGACTAAAAAGCAAGAGCCTGCATCCTGTAATTCAGTCAGTGGTTTTCACATTTTCTCCACAAACTACACAATCTCCTCTGCTAAATCAAATGAACAGCTAAGGACATCTCCTTGGCTTAATCATCTGACTTTGGTGTCGTGTGGCAGGCCATTCATAATACCTTTGTCAGCTGTCAAACTGATGGTGATTCAGACCTTTGCTGCAGATGAAATTAACTTACGTTTGGAAAAACACTCGAAAATCCATTTTTAAGGACTTGCAACACAGAGCTTCTTGCTGCAAAATGCAGTGACAGATCCAAAAATGTGTCCCTCCATATGCAGCCTGTACTGTTTCCATGAATTTTGTCATAGCACCTGTCTTATTGTGATCACTGAGCTGTTCCATCAGTATCCAGATTGAGACCCAGAACTTTTGGAGTGCAGCAACAAAAATTAAGTTAAAAATGACATTTTCTGCTGTGGTGTCTGTCATAGGCAACACCTCACTGATTTCCTCTGTGATGATCAGTTGATGACTTAACTTTGCACTAAATTTGGCTGTCCAAATCTGCATCAAGATCCAAAATTCTATTTGCCACAGTTTCTTGTCAGGCTAATGTTAGCAAAAGCCTGTGTCACACTTGTCAGAGCTCACAATTTCTGCAGCCTGCCTTCAGAGTGGATGTCTTCACAAACCTGCCATCAGAGTATACCTTTGAAGATGATGCCATTTCCCTAGAAATAGGATATCTAGTTTTCATATCACTGGTCTCTTGGCTATGAAAAAAAAAACTACTCTTTCTTCAACCCATTCAGATGAAGAAGAAGAAGAACAGCCTTTATTGTCCCACAGAGGGGAAATTTAGGTGTAACAGCAGCCTGGGATATAAATATAAAAATTTACATTGTTGAAAAAAAATATATAACAAGACAATATTAACAATAATATTAATAATAATAATAATACTGTTTACATTACGGGAATTCAGCAACTTCTTTGTCTTTTACGCTTGCAGTATTTTTCTGTGTAATTTGTCTCATTTGCTGCTGAAAATTTTAGTCTTTGAGCACTGAATACAGAGTGTGTTCATATTTTGTGAACACACCAAACACCCAGGCTTCCCATTTACCTCTGAATAAATAGGAAATTATCAGTTTTTCTGGAAAAACTTGACACTATGTGTACAATGTTCTATTTTTTGATAAATCCATTTTCAAAAAGTGGTTCCTGTTAACAGTAGTATACACTTAACTGTGTAGCTTGCATGTGTTTCTATAGCACGTGAAACCATTTTCTTGCTACTCCTATTAGGACAGTGGGGTGCCCCTCAGACAAATCAGTAATAGCATTGCTTTTTTTTTTTAATCTGCAATTTTCACACTTTGCAAAGACATCCCATGGATACTGAATTGATAGCTGCTGGAATGCATCCATATTACTTGCTGAAGGAATTTTCATTTGCTGTTCTTGCATCAGCTGAGGCAAAGATAACATATGACATCCCTCCTTTCACTGTAGAGTGTTTGCAAACCTTTCCCCTCAAGCGAACTCTCCATCAGATCTGTTTAACACCTCCTATTTGACTTTGAATTCTGGCCAGGTTAGGACACAGCTGACAGGTGCTGGCCCTGGTGGTCCAATGCTATCAGTCTTCTTTAGTGGCCAGCCACTGCAATTTTTACAGACTTTTTTGATTTTTCAAAGAAGGCAATGATTTAATGGTTACCTGAAAGGATGCAGTATGTGATATTGGGCACTGTCTGATTTGGTGGTGTGCAGTACTGGAACTGCACAGTGGACTGTGCTGTGCATTCATGTTCACCTTCTTCAGCTCAGACTTTTAGCACAACAACAGGTCATTCTGCAAGCAGAAATACTCTTACAATTTTACAGTGGCTGGATGTATAAGTGATGCACAGGAGAAGTACAGAGCACTAGTGGAGTGGATTGATCTGGGAGAAATGGTCTGCTTCTGAATGCCACAAGAGCAGTGCACTTTGTAGTCTGCTACAGGTGGAGCTTCGGTGCTGGTGACATCAACAGACTGGATAAATTGATTGGGAAGGCTGAAAATTTAGCACATTTATAGCTGCGGTGGAGAGGATGTAACTGCACCTGATCATTCTCTGTACCACTTACTGGACACGCAGTGGAGTACATTCTCTACCTTCTCAACAGGCCAGATACTCCATACTCCCACATCCGCCACCACCACCACCGCACACACAAAGGATGCCCTGATGCATGAATACCTTCTCCAAGTTCATAAAACACATGTAGATTGAATGAGCAACCTCCCCTGCACACTAAAATATCCTCGATAGGATAAAGAGCTGGTAACTGATGAATTCTCACTTCCAACACCCTAGACCTTCTTCAGGAGTGTGATTCCCAATAGTTCGAGCACACCATCCAGTCCCCCTTCTTGAAGATGGGAACCAGTCTGCCAATCCAGTGGCACCGCCCCAGATTGCCATGCAATGTTGCAGAGGCGTGTCAACCAAGACAGCCTTACAACATCCAGTGCCTTCAGAAGCTGTGAGAAGAGCACTGCTTTCCCTTCCTGAGTTGCCTAACGGTTTGCCTGAATCGCTTTGAGGCAAACAATGGAAGTGCAGAACATGGTCCATTCGGACTCAGTGCCCTCAGCCTCACTCAGAATGATGTTGAAGTTCTGCTGGAGGTGGAGACAATGAAGCGCATGGAGTATGTTTTGTTATTAGCACTCTCTATGCAACTTTTGTGAAGCTGTCAGAGAAAGGATATAGCACTCTGGGACATGTTGAATGAATGATATGTAAGTATAAATACTTTGACAAAAATAATTACTGCTCTATTATATGGTGTACTTTGCGGGGGCCAGGCGGGACAGCAATCAATGAGTCCCAACCTGGCCATTCACCCACTCCCTAGGTGACCAATTCCTGCCTAAGCCGCCACTTTGCGGCTGTCCCTGTGATTATGTGGGGGCAAGTCACGGGGACAGTTGGGGAGACCCAACCCAGCTATAAGCTGTCTCCCTAGGAGAGAACAGCCTGCCTTGCAGGGCAACAGCCAGTGGGTGCCGACCCAAGTGTACGCCCACGCCCTGTGTGACCAGTACCCACTCCACTGCAGGCCAAATGTAAATTTGCAACTTTAACCTCAATCAATAACCACATGTACTGTATGGCAAATCTTTCATAGAAACAGTTAACAAAGGGAATTCCTAATTGGTCATCTCAATAGCCCCATATTACCAGTCATTACTGTTCATGTGTGTTAACTAATATAATCAAAAAAAATCTAAATTTATTAATTTAAAATAACTTTGAAATACTAGCTGTATAAGGGATTTTAGGGGTTATGAATGGATTCCAAGAGGTGCATCTCACAATTTCCAACTGTCGAAGGTATGCAAATGAGCAACATGGCCGATTTTTCAAGGAACTCCATTTTGTTTCGGCTTTCTGCATGGCGGAGCACTAGCGCCCCCAAATACTGTGGCACTGCAGGTACCACAGCACTTGTGGCAATTTTTCACGGAAAAACAAATTATAATGGAAATTAGATAAAAAATTCCTGCGATAGTGCACACTCAGATCTCCCAGGAACCAGAAAATGAAACAATTTCAAGTGTTACTTTATGATGATAATATGAATATTAATTTTTAAAAACCTTGGAATTTTTGATGGGTCGAGCATATTGTCACAGAACAAACCTTTATTAGGGGTTAGGGATCAGGTCACAAGCTAGGATAAGATTAGGGTCATGGAGGGTTAGAGTCATAGGATAGGGTTAGGGCTTAGGGTTATAGGCATGGTCACAGGATAGGAAAGGTTCAGGGTTTATGGTAAAAAATAAAAATACCTGAACAACAATAAGCTCCAATAATTTGTTTAATACCTGCATAGTCTGAGTTTTCAGGGTTGCCCATATTTTTCTTTAAGAAAAGCCTTTTGGTCGCTGGTTACCTTACTGGGAGCTCATTTGTTATAGAATGGCACATGACAGATAATTTTAGTTCAACATAAAACACATACACAAAGCAGTTCTGAATTTTAGCTGTTTATCGTGTTGTATCAAGAAGATGAAAGCATCCTACTGCCTTCTTCATCATACCCTGCTTCTTCCTCATCTCTTTCTCCTCTACAGTGGTTTAAAACTTCAGAAATGTTCAAATTTCTATCATAAAGTATTTATGAGTGCAGTTGATGAGCTGTCTGAACATGCTCAGAAAGAGAGTGCATGTGTGCACGAGGGCTCAAAGCTCTGCTGATGAAAGTGTGAATGGGTTATGACAGAAAGCAGTCGTTCTCTGTGTGTCAGTGTGTTTGTGTGTCTGTCTCTGAGTGTAGCCCTGAGTCTGTGGATTACTGCTAAGGTACGAGTGTTTACATACTTCCTGCCCTCACGGTCATCTTTTTTTGTCTTAGCTTTTCTCTCTATCTTTCTGTTTGCTAAGCAGGTCACAGTTGTTTACTATTGAGTTCAGCTTTTTTTTCCCACACATTTAATGCAGCAGAATATTGTTTTGCAGCTGGTTGTGATTTTTTTTTGCTCAGCATGTTTCATTAGCTCTTTGATATAAAATGGGGGAAATAATGATTTGATCCCCTGCTGAATTTGTAAGTTTGCTCACTTCCAAAGAAATGAATATTCTCAAATTTTTTAGGTAGTTTCATTTTAATGGAGAAAGACAGAATATCAACCAAAAATCCAGAAAAACACATAAAACGCATTACATCAAAATTTTTACATTAGTTTGCATGTCGTTGAGTGAAATAAGTATTTGATCCCCAAGCAAAGCATGATTTAGTATTTGGTGGAGAACCCTTCTTGGCAAGAACAGCAGTAAGACGTTTCTTATAGTTGGTCACCAATTTTACACGCATCTCAGGAGGGATTTCAGCCCTCGCCTCTTTACAGAAATTCTCTGAATCTTTAGGTTTCTTGGCTGCCATTTGGAAGCTTGAAGCTTCAGCTCCCTCCACAGATTTTTTTTTAGGGTTGAGGTCTGGAGACTGGCTAGGTTACTCCATGACCTTGACGTGCTTCTTCTTTACCCACTACTTTGCTACCTTGGCGTAATGTTTTGGGCCATTGTTATGCTTGAAGACCCATTCACGACCCATCTTCATGGGGAAGGAGGTTCTCACCCAAGATTTTATGGTACAAGGCCCCATCCATTGACCCCTCAGTGTGGTCAAGTCATCTTATACCCTTAGCAGAAAAGTGGCATGTTTCTACCTCCATGCTGGAGTGTCGGGACGTTATTGTTTGGGTCATGCCAAAAAGCTCAATTTTGGTTTCATCTGATTAAACTTTCTCCAAAGTCTTCTCTGAATCATTTAAATGTTTACTGACAAACTTCAGATGGGCCTGTTTATGTGCCTTCTTGAGGAAAAAAAGTGCTTGCAGTGTTAAAGCCTGCACTTTTTCAGGTAGAATTTTGAATTTTTTACATGTAATTTAATAACAGCAAAAACAACCTTATTATTGGTAGTAGTGGTACTATATTTTAAAGATATTTTAAACTGGAAACAATAACTAATTGTTTCCAATTTTCTAGCCAGGCCTTCATTATTTGGTCATACTAGTCTGAGGCAGTCCAAAATGATCTGAAACTGGTTGTTGTCATTTAATATCGACAGTCAAAAATGAATGGTGTATATATGTTGGTTCTTATATAGTGCTCTTCTACTCTGCACTCAAAGCACTTTATACAACATGCCTCATTCACTCGTTTACACTCATTCATAGAAGCATTTTTTCTACGCCTAAGTACATTCTTCCGAACATTCACATAAATTCACACTCCGATGAACATATGAGCAACGTACCAGAGGACAACCCTGTTAAATCCAGAATTGAATTTAAAATCCTTCTCACATACAAGGTCTTGAATAATCAGGCCCCATCTTATCTTACAGACCTCATAGTAACGTATCACCCCAATAGAGAACTTTGCTCTCAAACTACTGGCTTAAGATTAAGTTTAAGACTTGCCTTGATCAAGCTTATAGTTAGGGCTGGATCAGGTGACCCTCAACTGCTGGGGAGTTCCCATGATGCACTGAGTATTTCTTTTCATTCACCTCTTTTCACTCTGTATAACCCCACTCTGCATTTAATCATTAGTTTTTATTAATCTCTGGGTCTCGTCCACAGTGTGTCTTTTGTCCCGTCTTGCTCCCCTCACCCTGACCGGTTGTGGCAGATGACTGCCCCTCCCTGAGCCTGGTTCTGCTGGACTTTTCTTCCTGTTAAAAGGGAGTTTTTCCTTCCCACTGTCGCCAAGTGCTTGCTCATAGGGGGTCGTCTTGATTGTTGGGTCTTCTCTGTATTATTGTACGGTCTTTACCTTAAAATATAAAGCACTTTGAGGTAACTATTGTTATTTGGTGCTATTAGGCTTTCTTCTTCTTATCAAGCAGTTCTTTTATTACACTCATGATTCTGGGTGTTTGTCATTCATAAAACAACATACATCCTGGGCTGCTAACATGGTGTGTTCACAGAATTATATATTGCCTTGAGGTGACTGTTTGTTGTGATTTGGTGCTATATAAATAAAATTAAATACAACTCAGGGTTCAGTATCTTGCCCAAGGATACTTTGGCATGTAGACTGGAGCAGTCAGGGATAAATCCACCAACCTTCTGATTAGTATGAATGTGTGAATGTGTGTGAATGTTAAGTGCAGACATTTAATTCCTGATTTGTTTAGATATCTGCTATTGTGTCTTCTAGGTTCCCGGCTACTCACTGGTCATAAGAGCTCTAGATAGTGGAACCCCTCCCATGTCCTCCACTGTGATGGTAAACATAGACATCTCTGACATCAATGATAATCCACCCACCTTTTCACCAGCCAACCTCTCTGCTGTCATACAGGTAATCTTAATCATCCACACAGTCTTCAGTGGAACACAAAAATAACATTAACATTTATTAATTCAAGAGAACTATATCACTAAAAATCCCAACTCAGTAGAATAGTTATGTATGCACGTCTCTATCTTTAATAGATAAGGTTCAGCGTCTCTACAAATGAGTTACTCCGTGAATCAAGGAAGTCAAATCCATGTTAAACATATTCACCCCATTTGAATATTTTTACTAACATGCTGTGATCAAGCTCTGAATCTAAGGTTTTAAAATATTAGACATGGCAAGGTAGACAGTTTCTTACAGTAGATCACTCAGTAGGCTTCGTTTTTAAATAGAGTTATAATATTAAATAAAGTATTCATAGGATAAGTTAAAATTGCTGGCAGGTATTGTACCACAGGCCAAACACATACAAAACATGCAAAATATCTTCATCTCAATTTATAGCTACATTTGATCTCGTTATAAGATAGCAGTTAAACATTTAAACACTGAAATAGGGCTTATAAATAAAGCATTTAAATGAAAATTATTCCATATTTTTTCTCTGCCATCATTCCATGATGAAAGTAGGTTATCAGCACAGTAATCATTCTGTCCAAGAGTGATTACTTAGTTTATCTGAAGCTTCAGGTTTAGCTTCAGGATCTGTCCAGAATCTGAAGCTCCTGGACAGAAAAATACTGTCCATGAGAACAAAATGAGTTTTTTACATACAAAACTAATTTTTTCTCCTGGACAGTGTTTTTCTGTTGAGCTGGGGCGAAAGAACAGTTACACAAACTGTCCATCCGTCTGTCCATCCATTTTCTGCTGCTTATCAAGGTCGTGGGAACTGCAGTCTAAACTGAGACGCCAAGACATTCTCAAGCCAGTCGAGAGATATGATCTCTCCGGTGTGTCCTAGGTCTAACCCAGGGCCTCCTTCCAGTGGGACACGCTCAGAAATTGGGCTACATCCTGGTCAGATGCCTGAACCTCGTTTTGATGTGGAGGGGCAACATCGCTTCTCCGAGCCCCTCCCAAATGGCTGTGGTCCCCACCCTATCACTAAGGCTAAGCCCAGCCACCCTTCAGAGGAAGCAATCTCATTCTTTGGGCTGCTACTCAGAGTTCATGGCCATAGGTGAGGGTATCTTTACTGTGATGGACCTGTACAGGATCCCCATCACTGCAGATGGGCCCTCTATCTGTCTGTCAGTCTTCTCTACTCTCTCCTCACTCATGACCAAGATCTCAAGATACTTAAACTCCTTCACCTGGGCCAGTAACTCGTTCCTGACTCAGAGTGGACACTCCACCCTTTTCCAACTGAGGACCATGGTCTCGGATCCTGTGACCACCAAACCAGGCCCCCTCTGATCCTTGGGTGTGCCTAAAAATTCTGTCCATAAAAATTATGAACAGATTCGGTGTCTAAGGGCAGCCCTGGTGGAGTCCAAACCCCACCAAGAACAGGGTGCAAAATTTTATATCAGAGGGACAAGTTTAATTTGCATCAACCAATGTATCCATTTTGGCTGGACTATTCATAATGAATAATATTCTTTTAAAAAAAACTGAAGTAGGTTTTAGTGCTTCCTTTGAAACTCTTAACCACACAAAAATGCAAAACAAAATTATGAAGATCTAAGTGCTCTCTCTCTCTCTATATATATATATATATATTATCCTTCAGATAGTAAATATTTTGTCTCAGCCTGCATGCTGCATGTATTTGGATTCAGTATGTGGTGTATGTGGTGTTCCCCAAGGCACATCTCTTGGTCCTATTCTATGCAGTGTTCATTTGATGTTTCCACCAGGCCACTGTTTACAAAACAAGTACCATATTTATAGATTGACTATGAAATTTACTTTAATCTCCCATAATGTTGATTACAGTCCTGTAGATTCTTGGTCAGATTATTATTTTTTATTAAGTAAATGCAGACCAAGAGAGTAAGCAGATTACAGCAGTTCTTGGTCTTGGCAATAACATAGAATATATAGAGAATAAAGGTTAAAGTAGAGAGCGCTGCAACAGACCTACCTGGAATCGTTTGATACATTTTAAATTCAGATTAAGAGCTCTGCACCGTCTATTACAGAATGTGAAATGCTCATAATGAATTATCATCTTGGCTTCCTTTCCCTAGGAGAACAAACCAATTGGTACCAATATCTTGCAGTTGTCAGTCATTGATCAGGATTCCTCCCACAATGGCCCACCCTTCGACTTCTGTATCCTATCAGGAAATGAGGGGAGGGAGTTTGTGTTGGAAAAAGATGGGACACTGGTGGCCAATCAAGTATTCAGAAGAGACCTGGCACCAGAATATGTAATTCAGATACAGGTATAGTCACACTGTTGCTTAACATCACATAAACATAAGTGTTGCTGCAGTCAATCTTAAATACTGTCATGCAGTTCTAAAAGATAGTGCTTTAAGGTTACAAGTTACTCTAATATATCAATAACAGGGAGTCTGACTAAGCTACTTGTAACAGCTATTATAGGAAGATGATTTTAGTAATCTGCAAGCAATGTTGCTACCTTTGCTGTGTCATCATTGGCCTTAGTGCCTGCTGCTTAGCAAATATATGTTCTTCACACTTAAAAGGTATGCATGCCTAAATAAATTAAAGTTACAGTATTCATTTTCTGTTGAAATGGTGTTAGAAAGTTTATTAATGTTAATCACAGGAAAAGTTGCATATTTCAATTTTTTCTTCTTTATCTTTTGATATTTTTTTTCCTCTTCTGATTTGTCTTTTCTTGCAGGTGACAGACTCTGGGAAGCCTCCTCTGGCCTCTTCCTCCATGCTCACAATCAGGGTGATTGAGGAGAGCCTGCATCGGCCAGTGGCATTACCACTAGATGTTCATATTATTACCATGGAGGATGAGTTTCCTGGTGGTGTGATTGGTCAGCTGCATGCCACCGATGCTGACCCTTATGATGTGTTGACTTTTGGTCATGCTCCTTCAGCTCAGCGTAGTCTCTTTAAGATTAGCCCTCATGATGGAAAGATCATTGCCCTGGGTGGCTTAGATGCAGGAAGGTACTTTCTCAATGCCAGTGTCAGTGATGGTCGCTTCGCTGTGCCTGTACCTGTAAGCGTGCACGTGGAGCAGGCAACACCTGAGATGTTGCGTGAAGCAGTGACAGTGCGTTTTGAGAGTGTGATGCCACAAGACTTTGTGGCATTGTACCTGAAAAACGTGTTAAAAGTGCTCCAGCAGGCTTCTGCCTCTCAACAGCAGGACTCGCTGCACTTGCTAAGTCTACAGCCAGTTGGAGGGACACAACAGCTGGATATGCTCATCACTGTGGAAACAGCAGGGGGCGGATACTACAAGGCAGCCTACCTCACTCAGAAACTAAGCACATCGCGGCGGAAGCTGGAGGAGGTGCTCCGAGTGTCAGCTATCTTAGATAAGAACTGTTCAGGATTAGAGTGTCGTGGGGCTCAGTGTGAACAGAGTATTATCTTGGATTCACACAACCTGGCTACATACAGTACCCCGCGAGTCAGCTTTGTCTCACCTCGCTTCCACCGGACCTCACGCTGTACCTGCAATGGTGAGTGACAGGATCTCATAATTGTTTTTGTTTGCAGTCTCACCTGAATTGAAGGGGACTGAATTGGTGTGTTGATCAACCAAATATCAAACTTGATGACACTTTATTTATTAACTCCCCACGCTGTCTTTGTGTTTTCTATTTTAATGATTCCTGCTGTGAGTTTCATCAGGATCGTTTCTACTTTTGTCCCTGTGTGTGTGTGTGTGTGTGTGTGTGTGTGTGTGTGTGTGTGTGTACAGATGACAGCTGTTCTGTCCTGTCAGAACAATGTGAGGACCAACCGTGTCCACCAGACATGCAGTGTGTTTCGATAGAGGCCAACAGAGGGCGTTATGCATGCCAGTGTCCACAAGGGAAGCTTGGAGAGTGTGCAGGTATGTATGTCGGCAAAAAAAAGAAATTAAAAAAAGTCAGTATAAAATTAATACATGCAAAAACAAATAAAAAATGTGTGGCAATTTAGAGTACTAGTCAAAAGTTTGGCCACAGCTTCTAATTCAGCAATTTTTCATTATTTAAAAATTGTCTGAACTGTAGATTAAAACTAAAGTCATCCAAACTATGAAGAAATACCCATAGAACTATTTAGTAAACCAAAGTTTTAAACAAGCCAGAATATGTTTTACATATAGGATTCTTCAAAGTAGCCACCTCTTGCTTAGATGACAGCTTTGCACATCTTGGTATTTTTTCAGTCAACTTTATGAGGCTTTCGGTTAACAGCTGCGCATTGTCAAGATGTCATTTCTTGAATTTATTGCCCTCTTAATGTGTTTGAGGCCATCAGTTGTGTTGTAAAGAGGTAGAGTTGGTATACAGTGAATAGCCCTATCTGAGTAATGTTGTACTCCATATTATGGCAAGAACTGCTCAACTAAGTAAAGAAATCAAGTCAATTCAAAAAATTTCAAGAACTTTGATAGTATCCTCAAGTACACTCTTTGCGACTGCACTCGTCAACATCAAGTGTTCAGAGAAGACCGCGTGAATCTGGACTTTATGGTTGAATTTCTGCAAAGAAGCAACTTCTAAGGGAGAACAACAAGAGGAAGAGAATGGCTTAGACCGAGGAACACAAAGAATGGACATCAGACCATGGGAAATCTGTCCTTTGGTTTGATGAGTCCAAATTTTGTTTCAAACACCATGTTTTTGTAAGATGCAGAAAAGGTGAGCAGATGGTTCCTACATGTGTAGTTCCCATCATGAAGTATGGAGGAGGAAGTGTGATGTATGGGGGTGCTTTGCTGGTGACACTGTTGGCAATTTATTCAAAATCAGAGGCACACTTAACCAGCACGGCTACTACAGCATTCTGCAGCAACATGCTATCCCATGTGGTTTGCCCTTAGTGGGACCACCGTTTGTTTTTCAACAGGACAATGACCCCAAACACACCTCCAGGCTCTGTAAGGGCTATTTGACCAAAAAAAGAGGGTGATGGAGTGTTGTGTCAGATGACCTGGCCTCCACGATCACCTGATCTAAACCCTGTTAAGATGATTTGGGACGAGTTGGAGTACAGAGTGAAGGCAAAGCAGCCAACAAGTGCTCAGCACCTCTGGGAACTCCATCAAGACTCCATCAAGAAACCATTTCAGGTGATTACCTCATGAAGCCGACTGAGAAAATGGCAAGAGTGTGCAAAGCTGTAATCAAAGCAAAAGGTGCAAACTTTGAAGAATCTAAAATCTAAAACAGTTTGGTTTGTTTAACACTTTTAAGTTTACTACATTCCTTATGTGTTCCTTCATAATCTGGACAACTTCAGTATTAATTTACATTGTAGAAAATAAACACATTGAATGGAAAGGCGTGTCCAAACTTTCGCCTGGTACTGTACATACAGAGTAATCTGTAACATTTTGTCGTTGTTATTTTTGAATGCAGGACATTCGTCTCTGAGTTTCTCAGGTAACAGCTACATCAAGTACAGACTGTCCGGCCAGCTGCAGACAGAGCTGAAACTCAGCCTGAGGATCAGAACACTACAGAGCCAAGGAATTATCATGTACACACACACTGAGCCCTGCACTGTGCTGAAGGTACATACACACCGATCACAGTAGTGTTTTCACCACGTCAAAGGACACTATAATGACAATACTTTCTAAGCGCTTTGTAACTGCTGTTGCGTTTAACGTAGCTGCATGTGCACAAAGCAAGTGCTTACTGAAGTTGTGGTTACTTTGTAAGGCTATATAATGTAGCATGTTTACACACAGTAGTCAACTATAATTGAGCACATATTCAAATGTCAGACTGACTTTACCCCACTGACTGCTTCTCTCAGCCTTGTCTTCATCTCTGCCTCTCTATCACTACATGTCTCTGCATGTCCTTGGATCTGGTCTTCTCTCTTTTCCAGTCTTTCATTTTGGAATGGTTACTCTCGCTTACTTTTTCCCAGGCACACACAAATGTATTCTCTGGATTGGTGGTAGAATAACATGAATTAGTAACAAGTTGGGGGAGAAACAGGCTATACTCAAGATATTTTTATGCACTGTTTAATGTCATCAGTAAAATTCTATTTAACTAATACACAAGAGGTTTCTGCAAATATTTCAGAATAGAAATATTGTTAAAAGATGAATGGCTGAAAGCATAAAGCACTTTTCATTTAAAATAGAGACATAAAATGTTGAGTATGTATAAACAGTGTAACCCTTTAACAGAATAGGATTGGCTCAATAGCAATAAAATGCCACTGATTATACTTATTTAACAGAAGGAATAAGAAATGAGCAGTTATATTCAGTAGTTATTAAATCTCAAAGTGAGATTAATTTTACTGACTGTATGATCTTGTGATAAATGTAATCAATTCCACACTTAGAGCATACTGAAAAATAAAGAATCAGTGACAATGTGAAGCATATGGCCAATTTTAAACTGAAACTCTTAACTCATCCGGACCGTGTGATGTGTCAGCATTGTGCTCTAGATAGGTTAAAAGAAAGATACCTTTGTGACACTAAACACTCAGTAGGTCAAACACCTCCAGGCATCCCAAAATAGCTCCAGCAACCTCAAATAGCCGCAGAAGCTTATGCCATCTCCTGAGAAAACCCTGGTAAGTCACTAGAGTTACAGATTACTGCAAACAGTTTTATCCAGGTCTGTTGCAGTCTTTTAATTAGAGACCTGGTTTAGTTCATTCCTTTCAGATATGGAAGTTAAGCTAGCAGGTCACACAGTCAAGTCAGGGCAGAAGCAAACACTCTTGTGTGAGCAAAAGAGGCGGCTTATGCGTTTGCATGCACAACAACTGGTGCAGAAATGCAAAAACTTTACTGTTCACCCAATCTGGAATACCTGACTGGTAAATACAGACTATTGTCACGTTATTGTCACGTTAACTGCTATGTAAATCCCACCTGATGTGAATGTTAACATAGCTTTGAGCCAACTGTATAGTACAATAACCAAGCAGTAAATACTCATTCTGAAGCAGTTATAGCTGGAGAGTTCAGCAATAAAATTTTAATTACAACTTTGTAATTAAAGCTGTAAGCAGTGATGATAGAGCCTCACCTCAAGTCGAACCATATTTTTGAGCATGTTTATGCCCTCAAAAAGGCAATTCATGCACAAAAAAAGGGAGAAAGTAACAAAACAATGACAATCGCACCTTCGAAAATAAGGTGGAAACAAGAAATAATGTATCCAAGTTATAGCCAAGTACTGTAGTTACTGTGTTTCAACAGTACTTATAGATGAGTAATAGTACATTCAAATTCATGTAATTGGGTAATAACAGGCATGAAATAATAATGTGTAAACAAACCACTATGAGGCAAAACTAGTTAGCAATATTTTGTTAACAATATGATAACCTGGTAGCAATAATATTGTAATAGCTCTGCATTTTTATACACTGAGGTAGTACCTCAGTGTTCTCTCTTTCTAGTCCCTGTCAGCACTCTAGCTGCAGCATTTTGGATCAACTGAAGGTTTTTCAGGGAGCTTTTAGGACAGCCTGATAATAATGAATTACAATAGTCCAGCCTAGAAGTAATAAATGCATGAATTAGCTTTTCAGCATCACTCTGAGACAGGATGTTTCTAACTTTAGAAATATTGCACAAATGCAAATATGTAGTCCTAAATATTTGCTTAACATGACCATTTCAAGTAGGTGACTGTTATCATATTTAGGCACTTGACTGCAAGAGAAAAATGTCGTCTCAACGAATCAGAGAGAAACAGAGCAAAAGAAAGAGAGAGGGGAGACAAAAAGTCTGCTATTAACTATTAATAAATGATTAAAAAAAGAATATGCAATTTCTTGAGAAATTGTAGTGGGATTGTTGCTACTGCCTGACCTGGTCGTTGGCTTGCTGCTAAAAGGTTGACAAATAGGTCAGTCAACCATTTTAATAGGCGCAGGGGTGTACCTAATAAAGTGTCTGAACACACAACCATAAGTTATTAGGCCATTAGATGTGTTCTAGGATGCTTTTATTTATCTAATACTTAAGGGCATAGGTTTGGTATTAACACAAGTAAGGACATCAGGTTCCATGGGGGTTTAGGGTGGGGTCCCCCTTGGTGCCTGATCGGTGCGGGGCTGGTTAGACCCACAGAGCACAGAGTGTAGTATAGATATGGGCAGGGACGTTTCCCTACCATCCCTACCTAATTCTGCACCCCTGGCCGTACTGTACGTCAGAGTCGTAGAGAAACAGGCATAATAACAGAATGTGACAGCTGGAATTCGACTGATGCAGCTGCTGTCATCTTTGCACTTGTGTAACTGTGTCTGCAGTTAGTTACTGTGGTAATGGCACTTTTTATGGCTGTTAGAGAAATCTGTGTGAAATTTCACTCAGTTTCACTGAATTTGGGGTAAAATGATGGCTGTGGAGTGAAAATTTTGGGCTCATTGGCTGGTTGAAGAGAAAATTTGATTTTTTTCTGCTCATTCCACTCACATTTTATGACCAAACCTGCACACAGGTGCCCCTAATACAGTGAATGAGCACACAGACATATCTAATAAAGTGGCTGAGCAAGCAGGTGTACCTGATAAAGTGGCCATCCACTTCATTAGGGCCACAGGTGTGCTCCAGGATGCTGGACCCAAGATAACTGACTGAATACAGGTGTGTTTATCTGTCATTTTGACTGTATAGCCACAGCCAAAATGACTCACAGTGACATAAAAAATAGGTTGAAAATGTGTGCAGGTAACCCATTTGTCTGAGAGAAACACAAGACTGTGCTTTGAAAACACCAGTCATGTTAAGACCAATCAGATAGAGAGAAATTGTATTAAAAGATATCCAATCCCAGAGAGAGGAGAGAGGTCTGGAGAAAAAGAGGCAAGGTTAAGATTGGTAGTAGATATACTAGATGAAGGATGTTGAATATGGAGCTGCCAGACGGAAGGAGAAGATTCATGGATGTAGTGAAGGAGGACGTGCAGAGGACTGACAGAGGATGGCAGAGAGAGGGTGACATGGATGCAGATAATCTGCTGTGGTGGTCCCTAAAGGGAGCAGCAGACAGAAGAGAGAGATCTAAATTAGCCAATCAAATATTCAAATGAATCCGCTCATTAGCTGTCAGTTCCTTCCACCTGTGTAAAGGGGCCCAGACGTAGTTACCATGGTGATTCCATGTATCTGTGTGATCAAAGAATTTTTTGCAAAATTCTGCATCTTGTGTGCAAACTTCAACTTTCAACAATTCTGCACTTTGACCTGCAGGTTAATGGTTAGAATACTTCAACTCAAAACATTCAGATTTTAGCATTCTCACTGCTTTTTCTTCAGGAAAACCCTTTTGTGGTATTATTATTGATACTGCCATTTGCTCATATTCTGCACCTATCTCCTTGCACACCATTTGCCATAAGGACACTGTTCAAACACTAAAATGACCAGCTCAGTTCTATGCAGTTTTGGAGCACTTCCAAAGACTTCCACTGTAATGAAATGTATTCCCCACTGCTGTGTAATCCATTATTGTAAATGTTATTAAGAAATGATCAGAAAAAAGAGATTCAGACTGTGATTAAAGTGGTGGGAGGGCTCATGTCGATTCATTTAAACATATTCATCCTGCTGTAATCAGGAATCTGTAATTCTGCTTCTGTAAAGCAGAATAAATCTGCATCTTAATCGATTATTAAATCATTTATTAACAGGAAAGAGAGTGAGAGCCCTAATATTTAATAATGCACATCTCATTGTTTTATTCTTGTTGCAGTTGAAGATGCCATATTGGGGTTTTTTTGTGAATTTTTATACCTAACTGGGGATGGGCCCAGAGAAAACTACAGAGTCCGACGTTGTTTTGTGGTCGCAGCTGTGCCGGCTGATTGGTCTCTGCCAGCATCAGTCCTGGGGGCTGTCCCTGGGTTTTTTGGTTCTTTTGATTATTTTGTATCACACATTCAGATATTGCACACACTAGTGACTGACATCTTTTTGGTTATTTTTGTTCTTTTAAATTAAATAAACATTTTTTTACTAGCATGTGTGGCCTCCTCCAGTTTTGTCCTTCCCTTCTGCTGGGCTGTGGCAAAGGTGGGGGCACATCGATTTAGCTGAAAATGTTGAATCTGGTGTTTAAGGTTTTTTTTTTTTTTAGTATCTACCTAAGCAGACAATTTGTCTTATTGGTGGATTGAGGAGTGTGTTAAGCGTTTGGGAGAGACTTTTGGTTCTGTTTTGACTTTGTGGTTTATGCCTGGGATATAGAGATATGTGATTTGGTAATTCTGGGTTTGACATCAGGGTCTATTAGGGGCCGTTGTTAAAAAAGTTTATTGTGGTCGTGAAAGTGAGTGGAGCTTTATGCTCGGGATCACATCCACTTTGGTCTGGTGGTACCTGCATAGCAAAGGTTGTTCGGACTTCCTGAGCTTTAGTGAGTATGTACCCTGTTTGTGTTTGTAGTTTGTCTATATTAGATTGACTGGGCTTTCCTTGACTAATTTTGATAGGCACTTTATGGTGATTTTGGATGTTTGTCTGGTAGACGAATTTATTCAGGCTCCCTCTGAAGAAATCCTTCATCGGTGTGGAAAGGATCAGTTGTTTCAAACATTTTGATCATCCGCTTGACAGAATCTGTGAAGAGCATTTTGATCATAAACTTTGGGGGGTTTGGTGTATACTGAAGGTAAGACGTTACCCAAAACAGCCGTGTCAGCAATTGTTTATTTAGTCTTTGAACAGCAAGAATTGTTAATGTTGCGGGACCATAAAAAGCTTAAACAACAAAAGGACCTCGAGCTTGAGGTGATGAAACAGAAAACTTAGCAGGCAAAATTAGAAATTGAGCAAAGTAGGCTGAATTTAATTAAGGAGGGCAAATTGATTTTATGAGAGTTAAGTGGTGGATCTGGATTTGACGTTGCATATAATTTATGGTTACTCCCAAAGTTTAACGAGAAGGATACGGATGTGGGTTTTTTTGTTTGTTTGTTTGTTTTGTTTTTGTATGTTTGAGCATGTTGCGGATTCAAGGAATTGGTCTGATGAAGAACAGCCTTTGCTACTACAATGTGTTTTTACTGGTAATGCCCAGGAGACCTTTGCAGCTTTAACATCAGAGCAGTAAAGTCTATAAAACAGTAGAGGATGCAGTGTTGCAGACATATGAACTGGTGTCACGGTCCCATGAGCCTCTGTGCTGGCCTTTAGGTGGGCCTCTGCTAGACACTGCTGGGATGTCTTGATGTATATAACTGCTCAAAAAATGTGTTTAGGGTTTTTTTTTTTTTTGCTCAAAACAATT
>VUQJ01045562.1:7480-19125 GCA_015108635.1 Andinoacara biseriatus
CGCAAACAGCACATTGAAGAAGATAAAAATGCACTTCAGGCATCCATTAATTTTCCCCATCTTGTTAGCGGTTGGCTCACGGGAGGTGAAGCAGTGAGATCGTAGCTCAGAGTGTGATGGTGTGCAGCTTTGTGTGCTCTCATAAACTCTTCACAGAGAGAATTTGAGAGAAGGAGCGCGCCACACACACACACACACAAAGAGCTGCTCTGTAGCCAAACCCTCACATACACAGGAAGACCTCATTGGACATGCCCAATAAGAGAGAAAAACTAAATGTTAATTCTTATAACCTGCAGCTTGAAATGTGGAAATCAGAAATGAAAGAATTAAAACTGCAGAAAGCAAAAAAAAATAAAAAAAATCCTGTTGCCTTCTGCAGCTCACGATCCCTCTTTAAGGAGCGTCTGCTGAAAGTTAGATTTTGCTTTTACAATATCACCAAAATTTATTTCACTTTTATTTAAATATCACCAAAAGAATAATGTACAAGGACGGTCTAACACACACACACACACACACACACTCACGAGAAACGTGCGGTGAGGTTTGTGACGGATGAGGCACTGACTCGTCTGGAGTTCAACTATATGAACCCAAAATAGAAGCTTATATGCTAATGAATAATTGTGCTTTAATCAAATCAATACTGTTCAACAATGATGGCAAGAAAAAAAAAAATGTAATGTGAGGTCAAACTAATTTTTTTAGGGGGGATCTCTCTTTTTAAATAAATTTAAAAAAAACAACATGTATTATATTTTATATGAAGATGAAATCCATTCGCCTATCCTTCTCAGCACTGCTGCAGCACTGCCCCCTATCGGTGCGGCACGGTACTTTACTGCCTCACTCTGCGTATTTTCACCGTGCGTTTATGACCGCTCACAAAGAATAAACATGTCACACATTCATTCAGTATATCAGACAGACTGTGGAGCACATGTGTAATCAAACATCTATATTGGTGATATAAAGACAGACAGCAATGCGCCTGCTTCATTTACTGTATGTGACACAGCGCCCCCAGAGGTGAGCCACAGCACTGGCTCACCCCGCATTTCTTCCATGTGTTTGAACAGACGCTGAGTAAATTCTGCGATTTTGACCATTAACATGTTAAAATAATTCAGAAAACAGTTTTATAAAGCAGTTTTATAGAACAGTCAAGTGGTCAAATGTATTTTCTCTTATCATTCTTAGTATTTTACTTGTCATGATGACGGGGGAGGCACTGCCTCACCTGCCGCAAATCACTGTTTGTTCATTTGCAAAATCATCCTGTGAACTGACGTGGTCGGTGTGAACGGCTGCATTAAGAACAGGTGAGTCCAAAAAATATTTTTAACGCATGAAAAGGTTCACTTAGAATTTATGTGTTTAGTGTGTAAAGGTCTTTAACATTTTTACATAACTTATGTAAACTTTATTATTGTTGTTATTGGTGGGTATCGGTTCATAGTTGCCAGGTTTGGTGGAATTTGTGCATAGTTGAATAGTAAAGGACTAGGAACAGAGCCCTGTGGCACTCCAATTTCCAGCTCATGAGTATTTGGACGATTTCTTTGTTTTCTGTGTCGTCCCTTATAATGTTGGTTTGTCGTATAATTAACATTAGCGACAATCAAAGACAATCAGATAAAAGTAGAAAGTTGGCTATTTTGGACTTCAATAGTTCACAATGATTGTAAACATTTTCGACATTTTACATATTAAAAGATATGATGAAGCAGATATATTAATGCTGACATTTTTCACATATTTATTTTATATTATTATTATTTTTTTATTCTGATTGGAATGATGATGACACACTAACACTCCTTGGGTGCGACATATTCACATAAAAGCAGAAACCACAGAGGAGCCGAGGTTCTGCTCAACAGGAAACAGGAAGCAGCTGAAAGTGAGGCTGAAACGTCACAAGAAAAACGAAGCTGTGACGAAGCTCAAAGAAACCGGAAGTAAATATAGACTGCCTTCAAAATAGAAGCATAACTCTACTGATGACAGTCGAGAAAGTAATGATCGATTTGCAGTTGCATGGACTGTTTTCTATTAAGTAAATTAGATCTCATCAAATCTCTCATCAAGTAATGTTCAGTTTTATCTTCACAGTTAGATCATTACAACTCATTGGTGTAAGTTCTTTTTTCATTTTATTCATTTATTTGAAAATCTTTATTTTCTTAGTACATTTATAACTATTATCATCTTATTAGAAATCTATACTTTTCAGTGGTTTCTTCACAGTGGACCACCAGGTTTCTAACACCAGTAAAGTTATCTGACTTCCCCCCCCCCAGAATAAATGCCTTTTAAGGAGAAAGCTTTGTTTTGAAAATACTGACAAAGAATAACTGTTTTGGTTAACTATTTTCAGTTAATTTAACTCAACGCGCGCTTTTTGTTTTCTTTATTTTTTCATTGTAGCTTTCAGTCAGAGGAGTGCATTTATTTGGGAGGGGCTCTCCTCCACATCAAAAGAAGGCAGTTGCGGTGGTTCAGGCATCTGATTAGGATGTGTCCTGGGTGCCTCTTGGGCGTGATTTTCCGGGCATATTCTACCGGGAGGAGGTCCTGGGGCAGACCCAGGATGAACTGGAGGAGTGTTTTGTGTTTTACACATTTACCTACACAAATCCCTTTGGGGTTGCCTCAGGACGGGCATCAGGGCAAAAATCTCTCAAATCTAACAGAGCTGCCGAGGTGACCCCTCATCAGCAAGAGGCTTGATTTAAACAAATATATTTATTTATTTACCTATATCCATTTCTAGTTATTTAAGCTTAAATAATGTGTCTTATGTTATCTTGTCTAAAATGCCAAATGGCTACACAAATATCTTATTAGGTTAAAAAGGGACCATCTGAAATTCAATTAAAAACAAAAAATTATAATATGTAATTTATACTTAATGGATTTATGACACAATAATAACGCAAAATACCCCCAAACTGAACAAAACAAGGATGTTTCATCTTTGAAGCCTGACAAGAGTTTTATTTTGAAAAGCCGGAAAGGAGGCGCTTTTGTTCGCTGCGTCGAACTTGACGTCAGCGCGTCGGCAGCAGGAGGGAGCGGCTCGGGTCGAGCGACGTTCACTGCGATCGGGAGAGAGAGCGAGCGGCGGAGCGCGCAGCGGAGCGGACGGGTGGATGACTGTGAGTACCGCGTACTTTCTCTCGTTTCTCGCTTTTCCCTCTTTTTCCTCGCATTTCTCTCCTCTCCTCCCTCTTTTATGTAGATGTAGACTAACCCGGGACGAACCGGGACAGGTCTTGGTTCGCAGGCGGGGGAGACAGGCCGGTGGCGAGCCGTGCTGGGCTGGGTTTGCGGAAGCGAGCGACCGGCGGATAGACAGACGGACGGACGCGGAGGCAGACAGACGGACAGCGGCTCTGCTAATGAGAAAACCGCTCAAATCAGACACACTAACGGCCTCACGGCGGCATGGCGGCTGTCTGTCCGTCCGTGTGTCTGCTTCCGGTCCGTAGAGCCCGAAATCCGCTCCTGCTCGCAGTTTGTCTCCGCTCTTCCGAGGCAGCGGGGCCTCCTGGCAAAGCTCCTCGAGTAGGGAACGTTCTGAGGTGGCCACAGAGCTGCGGGACCCCCGCTGCTCTCCTGGAGGAAAAAAAATGAAAGAAGGGAGGAAGTAACTGATGAGAGGCTGCAGAGTTTAGGAGTTTGGGGAAACCTGCCTGGCTGTGGTGCACATACACTGCTTGGTTTTATTCCTCTCCTGTTGTACTGCCTGTCAGCAACACACACATACACACATACACACACAGACACACACACACACACTGAGTATTGACAGGCCCCACCTAGTTCTGCTTGACTCAGGGTGTTGTGAGTCCAGTGTGTTGTGAGTCCATCTTTATCCTCTGACAACTTCAGTAGATTAACATCCTTCAGTGACTGCTGGAAAAAGCAGAAGTGCACTCTGAGTGCACAAAGCACCGAAAAAATACGAATAAAATGCAGGTTTCTGGGTGGGTGTTACTGTGGATGGGCAGTGGAGCACTGGCTAACTAAACATTATTTATAGCTTATAAATTATGAGTTTGCAGTGATGGCAGCAGATGCTCTTTTTGTTTACATGTAAACAAAACAAGCAGGAAACGTGTGACGTTCTGTTCAGTCAGTATTTATGTGGTCGAATCAGAAGAGAAGAAGAAAGTCCTCAGTGACTCTTTGTTTTACAGGTTTGTGTTAATATACTGTATAGTTTGTTATTGCTCGTGTATTAAGTGTGAACTGAAGCGTTAAATTGGTTGTTTCTAAAGGAATATGTGTGCAATATTTCCTTTTGATGGTGGGATTATAATGCGACTTCTGTGTATTGTTGAGGTTGTGAAATGAGACATGACCTCCTGTTGGTTTTTACACAGACTGTATATGAAAGATGGATGTAGACACTGTGGTGACAGCCGTCGTTAGCGTTTTGTTGCCTTCCTGGAGGCAGAAGTGACCTGTTAGTGCAGTTAACTGTATTATTGGTCGGATAATTGCATCAAAACAGGCTCCAACAGCACAAATACGGTCCAGAGGTCCAGTTCAGGGACTCCAATTGACTGAAGCCACCTGTCAAGTTGGCAGTGATCGAGACCAAAACAGCTGTTGGTATCAGGCTGTGATGTTTCTCGATGGGGTGTGACTCACTGCTGCAGCATTACGTGGACATTAAAGGAGCTTCAGCTTTTACTTTAGGTTCATTTTTTTAGGCCTTGAGGTTCCTGTTTGGTACTTCCTCTTCGATTGTAGCCTGCAGCACAGGTGTGTCTAACCGAATTTAGGTAACCTGAGCAGTCATGACACAAATTTGATGAGCGGCAGTGATTGGGTGGGAGGAGGTTCGCTTGAAAAAGAGCAAATCAGAGCAGTTTAATAATTTTCAAGAGAGGAGTTGGTTTATTTTGATTTGCACTCAGAGGCAGCGTCCTCATTGGTTTGGCTTGTCTCTTTGCTGATTGGTTAGCGGGATTACAAGAAGGCCCTGGGTTTGACCCCGCCGGTCAGTTGGGGCCTCACTGTGTGGCGTTTGGACGTTCTCCTCGGCCATGCGTGGGTTTTTCCCGGGTACTCCGGCTGGACAGGTCACCCTGTGATGCGCTGGTGACCAGTCCAGGACAGCACCCTGCGTCTCGCCTACCCTACAGCCCTGAAGTGGATAAGGAGAGGAAAATAAATGTATGAATTATAGCAACTTTCTCATTTATAGCACTTTTTGAAGCTTAATTATTTGAGCTTTATCGGGAAATTGATCTTAATCGTCATATTTCTGTAAGACATGTTGATCTTGTACTGCGTGCTGTGGCTCTGTGTCTGTGCATGTTTCTGTTAGATCTTATTGTGTGTGTGGCTCATCCTTCGTCATCGCACACCGTTGTCAAACAGGGGAAATTCCCGGTGCAGTAACACTCGTGCAGGGGCAGGTTTACGTCCAGAGATAATGTTTCAGGCACCGTCGAGGTGTTTGAGAAGTCTCCGCTCATCCAGCTTCCCCCTCATGGCCTCGCCTCTGCTGCTGCTCGGGTGGGTGACTTCCTGCGAAGCGTTGAACTCGTCTGGACTTGCTGCAGAGCGAGGTTGCGAGGCGAGCCCTCTTCAGACCCTCAGGCGATGAAATCCATCTCTGCCGATGCCTTCGCTCACAATGGGGCCGATCAAACTCGAGATGTGAACTCCTCCCACTCTCCACCCAATCACCTCTCATGTTTTTAGCACAGTTACATAACTGTCGTTGTTGGAGGTGAAGAAATTTAGGAGGAGTTGTGCACAAGATTTACATTTTAAGAGCCAAACAGATGTAGATTTTTCTTGTTTTCCTGTGAGCCGTACACCACATTAGTTTTTAATTTGATTTGAACCAAAGCCGTGAACAACAAAAACCACCGGGAGCTTGTTTGTTGCCCCCAAAGTAATATTTTTATTATGTTCTTAGGTAGGATTAGCAGTATAAAGTACTACTAGTTGTTTTCCTGTGACCCGTACACCGCAGATTTACAGGAAACAACTTTTATTCTTTCACGTCCCTGCAGCCACTAAAATTCAAGCAACAGGTCTCTGACAGTTGTGAGCCAGCTTTCTTCTGATTGGCTGCCCCTCGTAAGCAGAACGTTTGCACTGCAGACAGCATGAAAGTTGGATGTAGCCGCCGTGACATCACCAGCCGGACAGTGAAGTCCCGTTATGAAGCCTAAAGCTGCGAATTTTTGCAGTTGCCATCTTGGTTTTTCAAGAAACTTGAAGGTTTTTTTCTTGCCACCAGAGGAGTCTCCCCCTGGTGGCAAATATGCCAGTTTTAGGCTTCACTTTTCAGATCTGGAAGCTACATCTGTCGTTAGTACAGTTTATGGCTTGAACAGTTGGTGGGTGGGGCTTTGGAGCCTGAGATGACATCACAGAGATCCAAGGATAGTAAAAACTCTTTGGATCTGAGTATTTAGAACCCAGGCTTTTGGCTCACAGGGGTTACTTGTGCATACCCTGACCTTATTAGAAACTTTGGCCATGTTTAATGTGAACATCCACCACTGGAGCAGGAACTATGTGACAGGAAATAATTGTCCTCTTTAAATGTGAAATCACACCTGGTGTTCCTCATTTAAAGTCTTAGAGTTTTAGAGTCTTTGCTGGTTGTTTTTGTGTTCATGATGTCTTGCTTAAAGCCTGATTTTAAAGGACAAACTGGTTTTAGAGTCTGTGTCAGCGGTGGTCATCACAAACAATCTGAGTGTGAGTGTGTGTGTGTGTGTGGGTGTGTGTGTGTGTCTGTCTGTCTGTCTTGTTGCTTCTTGTTACCGTGACAGTGGAGCGCTGCACACACACGGTGAGGCATGAGTGGTATGCATCCACATGCGGAGACATGGATGCATAGCAACAGTAACCAGGAAGGATTCCACAGCTGTGACATCACCACCAGCTGTGCAATCATGTGACCCCGCAGTTTTCAGTAGCCTATCATGCATGCTGGGTAATCATTATCTCCCAGTGAGAGGCAGGAAGTCTTCATCTGTGTGTTTGTAATTGGTGGTGTAACATCTCCAGGTGCTTCATAGCAGAAGGCGGGGCTTACTGTAATGCTGCTCTGTCATTGGTTGCTGTCACTCAATGTCCAATAGCGACCTGCTAACGGCCTCCTCTGTGTTTGTGTCTCTCGCCCAGCAGACAGACAGTCAGGATGCGTGAATACAAACTGGTTGTTTTAGGATCAGGAGGCGTCGGCAAGTCGGCTCTGGTAAGTAAAAACGATCCACTCTAGTCAGCTGTTTGCATTAAAGTAAGAGTCTGACGGGGTTCTATTTGTTATGTGTCAGTGAGTCCCATTAAAACCCCCCCACACACAAAATCAACACTGAATGTGTCCTACTAACAAGCTCAGAGCCACACCACAACACCCTGTACTGTAATTTAACTTCAGCTAATGTGGATTAATCCGCTGCTGAATATAGTCCCCACCTAAAAATAAGAATGAAAAAAAAAAAATGAGGAAAATATATAATTCTAATAATGCTAATAAAAAAATTACAATATTATATATAATTATATTAAATAAATAAAAATAAATAAAAACATTATTTGTAATTAGGTAAACATTTAAAAAAATTTAAAACTGATAAAGAATAAATAGGAAGAGAAAAATGTATAAGATAAACACTAAAAATAATGAAAAGTACAATAAAAATAGACATTAAAATAAATAAAATGAATAATAAAGACAGAAAATGTAGAAAAATAATTAATTAAAATATTAGTAAAATGAGAATAAATAAAAAGAAAATTAGCAAATATATTATTTTTATTTATTTAAATAAACACTAAAAATTGACTAATTACATAAAAAACTTTAAAATTGATTTTTCCATTCATCCATTTTCTTCTGTTTATCCGATCAAAGAATCAATACAAAATGTTTGTTATGTTTTAAAACATTTAATAAAATTGCCTAAACAGAAAAACAAAATATATATTTTATCAGAGAAATTTTTAAGTAATAAAAAAAATAAAATAAAGAATAAATAAAGAGTAAAATATTAAAATAGTAATCTAAAAATAGAGAATAATAATAATAAATTAACTATAAAAATATTCTAACACATTCAACTGAATAAAATATGCATAAATGAAAAAATATAATATTTGAATAAATTTAAACAAACGCAAATAATGAAAACTAAAGATAAATGTTTATTCACAGTTTTGTGTGTGGAACTTGGGTAAATGGCTTCATGCTTATGTTACTGTGCTTCCTGTGTGCGCCCGGTCAGCGCTGACACACAAACACGGCGGTGTCAGTCCCACTACAATGAAGCGCTTCAGTCCACATGATATAATGGAGACGTGTCAGAGCGACACATTAATTCCATTCTAATGACTCCCAATGGGAGCTGAACAGAGCTCCATTAACACCACTGCCCTACTTCTCTTTGTCCCGCTGCCTGTCTCTGTCCGGCTGTCTGTCTGCCTCCAGACTGTCCAGTTTGTTCAGGGAATCTTTGTGGAGAAATACGACCCCACGATAGAGGACTCCTACAGGAAGGTAGGACATCCTCATCCTTGGACGTGTGACTTTAACACCTGCTGTTGATGTGTGCAGTGTTTAGTTTCATTACTTTGAGCTTCAGTCCAGAAGAATTGATGAGATTGTGGAGAACAATGAAAATAAGAAGTCGACACAGTTCTGATTCTCTGTTTGCTTCTGCAGCAAGTCGAGGTCGATGGACAGCAGTGTATGCTGGAGATCCTGGACACGGCGGGGACAGTAAGAGCCTGTACACGGGGCTGTCCGCATACTTTTGGTCGTGTGATGTGCCCGTCTGTCTCCCTGACCGCCTCTCGGTCTGTCTCTCTGTAGGAGCAGTTCACGGCGATGAGAGACCTGTACATGAAGAACGGCCAGGGCTTCGCTCTGGTGTACTCCATCACGGCTCAGTCCACCTTCAACGACCTTCAGGACCTCAGAGAGCAGATCCTCAGAGTGAAGGACACCGAGGATGTAAGCGCGCTGAACCTCAGCAGCCCATCATCTGACGAGTTTCCTTCTGGAGACTGACTTTTTGCCTTGAGCTCCTTTTAGTAGTTTAATGGCTTTCATCATCAGATAGTGGACTTTGTAGAGATGTTGAGTTCCTGCTTAATTTGTCCAGCTGTAGTTAATCAGTCACTGATGTTCGTATTTATAACTCTTGTTTCTTGGATCTGAGGCGGTTGCCTGGAAACCAGCGGAGAAGGCGAGAAGTTGCTGGTGGCGGCCAAAAATAGTTCGTCATGACAGCAAAATGTCGTTGTAGATTAAACGGGTAAATCTGAGCTTTGGAGGAATTCAGATAATCCTGCTTCCAGGCTTTATGCTAAGCTAAGCTAGCTGTACACAGACGTGCGTGTTATTCGCCTGAAGCAGAGCGGCACTTCATCAGGACAGAAAATTCGTTTTTGTTTTTTAAACGCTTCCGTCAGGCAGCCTGTGTGGAGAGCGTTAGCTCTGCCGCCCCCTGCTGGGCGTGAGTTAAAAAAAGTTTATTTTAAGATAAATTCTAAAGAGGAAAGAAGAATAAGCATAAACAATTAGAAACATGGAGAAAATACTGTGAATTTAAAGGAAAAAAAGTGAAATGGGAAGTTTATTTAATAAGAATAAATAAACCTGAATACACCCAAAAATTATTCTAAACAAAAAACAATAAGTAAATAAATTACAGATTAAGTAAATTATAAATTAACAATTTTATAAGGTGTAAAAGAATAAAAAACAACATAAATCTGGGCCTAGAACTACATTTTGAATAACAAAAAAAGGAAATTGCTTTTAAAAGAAGAACAAATGAGTTTAAATTGCCACAGATGTGAGTTTTAAAGCAGTCCAACGATCATCTTTGAGTGCTTAATGCCGTGTCGCTGTGCTGTGAACCGCTTCGGTCTCAATGTGAGTGTTTGGCTTGCCGCTGCAGGTTCCCATGATCCTGGTTGGAAATAAATGCGACCTGGAGGTGGAGCGTGTGGTGGCCAAAGAGTCGGGAATCGGGCTCGCCCGCCAGTGGAACTCCTGCGCCTTCTTGGAGACCTCGGCCAAGAGCAAGATCAACGTCAACGAGGTGACGAAACAGACTGGAGCTCATCCCAGCTGTCATAGGGCGAGAGGCAGGGTTCACCCTGTACAGGTCACAGGGTAACACAGAGAGACAGACAACCATTCACACTCACATTCCCACCTACGGCCAATTTAGAATCACTAATTAACCTAACACCAGTACATGCACGTCTTTGGACTGTGGGAGGAAACCGGAATACCCGGAAGAAATCCACGCAGACACGGGGAGAACATGCAAACGCCACACAGAGAGGCCCGGGCCTTCTAGCTGTTGCTGAGGGCTGTGAGGCAGCAGTGCTAACCACCACGCCACCATGTTTCTGATTTTAGTTGCTTAAATATTAATCAGTAGCTTGATCTATAATACTACAAAATAATGAGTATAGAGTAGAAAGTACAATAGTTGCATTGACAATATTGTGGAGTTAAAGGGGAGGCTGTAGCTCAGGAGGTGGAGCAGGTCACCTACCAATATGAAGGTCGGCATTTCGATTCCTGGCTGCATGCCAAAGTATCCTTGGGAAAGATGCTGATGAGAACTTTGAGTGCTCAGAGTAGAAAAGCGCTGTATAAGAACTAGCAGCATAACATGGGAAAAAAGTACATAAAGCCCCAGTAAAGTACTTGAGTAAATGTACTCAGTTACATTCTGCAAATCTACTGGAGTAAGACTGAGTACTCTAGTCCAATGGCTTTGGTGGGAGCACGTGGTGGGCCAGTCAGATTTCAGGGGGTTCGAACCCCCTTCTTGACATGAAAACGAAGATGTTCGCAAATTTGGTTAGCATTAGAATTTCACTCTATCAAAGCAGCCGCGCCCCATAACACAGGAGTCTACAGAGATGGACTCACTGGAACCCCTGGTGGACATTAAAGGAACTCCAGTTTCTGGCAGTTTTTGGCGTTTCTTTGGTAGTTTTTTGTATTTTTTTGGTATTTTTTGTTGGTTTTGGCAGCATTGGGTTAATTCTTTTGTGTATGTGGGCAGATCTTCTATGACCTCGTCCGACAGATCAACAGGAAGAGTCCAGCACCAGGGAAAACTCGCAAAAAGTCCACCTGTCAGCTTCTCTAATGACAGGTAGCTCTTATGATCACACACACACACACACACGCACACACACACACACACTGGGTACATCACACACATTTTTATTTATGCACACTCTGGTTCTCTGTTTCCAGTTTTTCGCTCACCCGACAACCAACCAACCAATCACAGGACATCTTCCAGCTGGCCACGCCCCTTTAACACAACCATATCATCACCAACATCAGCCACCTCTGACCTCTGTTACCATGACGACTGCATCTCCCATCTTTTCATCACACTATCAAAAGGAGACTGTTGCCTTGGAAACATTCAAACAAAACATCAAAGGACTGCGGCGGTGGCGGCGGCGATGATGATGATGATTCTGCTGATGCAGGAATGCCATATTCAAACTACGGTTCCCATCATGCTCTCTGCTAGTGGGGAGTGGCTTCTTGCCTTCTTCTTCTTCTTTTTTTTTTTTAAACGTTTCTTTCCTTTTCTTTCGCCTCGTTGTTT
>VUQJ01045563.1:7815-19236 GCA_015108635.1 Andinoacara biseriatus
ATGCAGGGTTCTAGCAAGAAACAAATTAGCCCGGTGTTTATGTGGGTGGAGGGGGGGCTAATGCTAATCAGCTTGCTAATTTGGGGAGGGGAGGGGTTCGTCCAAAGCAAGGTCCGGGCAATATCGAAGCGTATGAAGGGATACAGTACGAGCACTGTGCTTGGCAGAGGCTTTCCGGGCTATCTCCAGAAGTTGCTGAAGTCACCAGAAAACGTCGCTAAATTTGTTGCTCAATCTAGCAACAAAGCCGCTAAGTTGGCAACACTCAGGTCCTGGAAATTTATGTTTAATAGGAAGCTCAAAATTGTCATTTGTTCTCCTCTTTTGCACTTCTTCGCCCTCGCTTTCACGCTGTTTGCTATTTTGCTTATTGTAGCTATGCGAAATCAAGCGTGAACAGAACTTTCGCGTGTGCAGAACCTGACGTGTATTCAAATTGTGTATTTAAACCATTATAACATGTTACTGTAATGTACATAACAAAGCCATAATTGAATTAATCAACTATACTCAAAAAAGTATCCCATTCCAACATGTTCTTATCAGTATGAAAACCCATTGTCATTTTAAATAGTTCTATATAGGATTATTATCACTTTGACCTACAGATCAACTGATTGACCTTGACCTCAGAAGTCAAATGTGACATCTTTTAAATCTTTAAACAGCACTTTCTATATGTTGACATATAGTTTCTAAGATACAGTATAAGGCTTTTTGTAAATTTTTGACCAATAAATCATTCTGCTGACCTTGAAGACCTTGGTGGATGTAAGGCACAATTCATCCAAAACTATTCAAGCTATCATGTTTACAGGCAGAATGACACACATGCACACTCTACCAAAAACATGACCTCCTTAGCAGAGTAAAAAAAAAAAAGTTTCACATAAGCTGTTTAGGAATTACAGCTATTTTTATACACAGTTCCTCATTTTCAGAGGCTTTAATTAAGTCAGAAGTGTGCAGCAACCCTGCTGTGGTCAAATGAACCTCATACAATCACGCTATTTTAGCAAAGCACCCCATCAGTATTTAAAATGTTTTAATGTCACCAATTATGAATTTCATTCATTTTTATGCAAAAAGAAGTCAAAATTAGATTTACTGAGACAATCTAAGATATGTTTGAATTATATATGACAGTTATCATGAATTACAGTGTCCTAGTACTTTTTGCCACTCCACTACTATTATCTACTTACTTACTTCAAACTTCTGTAATATTTTGTGCAGGATCACTGAAAATCAAGGCTTCTGCAGCAGTAAATCTTGGCTGACTGACAAATTATTGGGAAATGGCTAACATACAAATACAGCACCAGGTCCCTTGGAGGTTAAAGACAAAGCAAAGACATGCAGAGGCTGATAAAGATAGAAATACAATTTGACTACATGATACAGATTTGAAGATAAGAAGAAAAACAATGAGAAATCGAGATACATCAAGAAGCCGGAAGGAAGCAAACAGTGAGAAACCAAGATGTTGCAAACAACAGGATGACGGGGCTTGAGAAAAAAAAAAGAAGTGAAAGAGATGAAAACTGAAAGTCGTGTCACAAGAAAGCAGAGTGACACTAGAGTAACACTAAAAATGTTGGATAAACGGGCCACTCCTGCTGTGCACACTATAGTGTCAATCACTACAGACTAACTATTACAGGAATTTAAAACAAGCCCTTATACAAATTTACTCCTCAACTTGTAATTCTGCACTGAAAACAAGCCTGTCATTACACTGCATTTTACTGCATTGCTGCAAGCCATCAAACTCAAAAGCATCAAGCATGCCAGAGAGTAAACAGTCAGAAATCCCTGAGAGCAGCTGCTCCAACATGCAAAACGCAGAATGCTTCCATTTCACTATAATTTAATTCCTGAGAAATTATACAAACCAGAGGTGGGTAATCATAGGTTTCACCTTCACCTCTATTATCTTCCCACCCACAGTGGAGACAGTAACACTACTGCAAATCAGGAGACAATGAAAGCTTTCCACACAGAGCCTCAGAGATGAAACGTTATGAAGTCAGAGCTGGTGTGAAGACACACAATCTCTGCAGGTAAATCAGGTAAAACAGTGGCTCGTTAAAAACTGCATTTTTTTTTATGCCTGGTTATCATGTGCATGTTGGTAGATGCCAGGAAAAAATGAGATGGCTAATTCTTGCTTCCCCTTTCATTATGTTCCACTAAAGGTGTAAACAAATCGCCCACTGCTCAATTAAAGTGCATAATATGTATCTACCAGGGAAAATGTGCCTTCAGGGGATAGTGTGAGGCACAATAATCAGTTACTGTGATCTCTCTTTTTCACTGCCTTTTTCAGCTTCCTCCATGGGGAGAAAACGTCTAAAGAAGTCTAATTTTCCTACAGTTTCCTGTATTTAGTCACAGCTACTCTGACTGTTGTGAACTTGACTGGTTAGATATTGTTTAAAAAAAAAAAAGCTTGAAAGACTGTATTTTTTTAACTGCAGTTTGAAGGCAATGAGCTAATAAAGTTTGTTTTTAGAGGAATACAGAAACACAGACACACTGTGAAATTATCTCATCATGAGCCTTAAAGTAAATTTTAATACCTCAAACAGTTGGTTACAGTAATATGCATCTATTTTGATAATAATTATTCGGGTATAAATGACATATTATTTCGTTTTAGGTTCTCAGCTACGCAGATTCAATGATCTTGTCAGTAAATATCGCAGTAAAGTGAATACCTTTGAGGATTTTAACTGTTGAAGACATCATGCTGGACTCTAAAAAAACAGTAAACTGGATTTTTAAAATATTTTACAGACTAAACAAATATGTATGTGCTTAACTGAGAATGCAAATCAGGATTTTTCCTGACCTTTTAAGCAGCTGACTATACACGTAAGCAGGACTGCATATTTATAAGGTTGCCTATAAAATTTATAAGGGTATTATAAATAAACCATCCACAATCTATTATTGTTTCCCCAACTCAATGAATCCTGACTCCACTTGGGCAATTCAGGGCCAATTTTGCAGGGTTGCTTCACACTTTTAAAATCAAATTTAAGACTTTTCAAGACATTATCAAAGACAATTTTGTACTATTTCCACAGTACAGCAAAGAAAGGTGCAGGGATGTCCCTGATTGTGATTTTAACTTTGATATGTTATAGTTCTGCAGAAAGAAACCCACCTGAGCATACTTTAAAGTTGCATGTGGGTGGTTTGGGTGCTGTCATGCACTGCTAGACGCCCCAAAATGCTTTGGCTATCTCCAGTAATATCTTCTGGCAGGCTCTGGTGTCATTATTCATTTCTTCAAACCCGCACATGTCACATGAAATGGCTTATCAGTGGTTTCATTACAAGTCATAAAGAGTTATTAAACAATTTCCTTTCACCCAACCGGTCACATAAAACGATTCATTAAGAAAAACAATACCATCATCATCCTACTACATCTGTTTTCATTCAACTTATTGCAACATAACTGTACATATACGCACACGTGCTTTAATTACCACCTAAGAGTGAGCCGAATTTTATAATGGCCCTTTACGATGTCAAAAATGTATTAAACTGCTCTTCACAAAGCGTGTATGTTTGGCAATCAGCCAGATAAGGTAAAATGACCAGTTTTTTGAATGGATTAACGATCCTCCCAGATGAGAGGACAGAAGTTTTGATTTAAAAAGTGGGCAGGACTTGGTTACATTACAGCACGCCGGACAGGAACGGACACCGCTTTGGACTCACATTTTAGTCTTATAATTATTTAGCAGTTCTAGTTAAGACTTTGGGGACTCCTACTTTATTAAAAAGGCTTGAGTGAAAGCTCCTTTATAGTTCTGCCTACTTCTGGGAAAGCTGAGTGACATCTGAGCGGCCATGTTGTAGAAAAGTTTAACTCCCTGTTCACCTTGTTCCCCCGAATGAATGCGCTCCTGAAACCTCTCACTCACAAACTCCGGCAGATTTTACATTAAAAGTCGCTGTTAATGCGCATAAATCGTTAAAGTACTCGCCCAGCACATTGTTAAAAGCCTCTACCGTGCTCTGTGAGACGAGCTGTACTCACCGGGATTATTTTCGGCAGGTATTCGCCTCCAAATACCAACATCAACACTGAAACGTGTGGCTCTGACTTTAGCTGTATCTCCGTTTCTTTCGTCTCTCTTTTCGCCGTACTTTATGGCCTCCCTCCTCGGTTTAAATAGCAATGTCCCTGGGTCCCGTTATTTATTTCCGTGACGAGCCATGCCTCACACCCTGCATACCCGCTGCTGCTGCCTCTGCTGCTGCTGCACCGGTTGCTGCTGCTGTGATGAAGAAGAAGTGAACTATTTTTGAAAGAAAGTCACTCCTCTCAGTCAGTCCTGCTCCCTCCCCTCGGCTCAGAGCCGCTGCTGCCACAAAACCAGCTCACTTGACAGCCAGTGCCACAGTTTACAGTCTGATTTTACTCGCTCAATAAAAGAACGTAATCTTCACTTTAAAAAAAAAAAGAAGGAACTATATCAGTCGTGTTTGCACAGGACTAAACTGTATAGGGGTCCCAGGGCAAAGTTACTTTTTGGGCCCCCCACCCCCACACCATTAAAGATCCTCATTATTTCCTATCTCCAGCTAAAAATAGTGAGAATTTCATGATGATTTAATTTATTAGGGCTTTAAAAAAATGTAATTCAAATTTAAAAATCTAATCAAACCTGCCTGGTCCCTTGTGAAAATTTGCCCCCTCTTGTAAAATCATAATATGCTACCATCTAAAGCCTGTGTCAAACTCGAGGCCCGCGGCCGGCTATCACGCACAAGATAATTATTTTCGGCCGGTGAGATAATTTCATGTGGCTATGATTATTGGCCTACCGCTAAATATTGCTCCCACCACTTATATTACAATTCCCACAATGCACTGCAACAGCTGCCACGCAGGTCAAGAACTGTGCGCTAACCTGTTTTTCTGCGTTGCCAGTGACACAATGATCAGTGGTCAGCGGATATAAACATCGGTCAGCACTTTTTACAGTGATGTTTAAGCTAGCCTGACCCCCAAATATGGCCAAACGAAAAGTGGACTGGTGGGAGGCAAAGAATCTGTTTGCTGACATCGAAGGTAAACCCGTGTGTCTCTTTTCCTGCCTGGGATGCGCTGGGAAAAGAGTGAAATTGCAGAACAAAAACCCAAAACAGAAGTCTAAATTAGGCCTAAGGCTTTGGGACTCTAGTGAACCATGGTGAGAGCCATTATCCACAAATGAAGAAAACTTGGAACAGTGGTGAACCTTACGAGGAGCCTACAAAAATTACCCCAAGAGCACACTGACAACACATCCATGAGGCCGCAGAAGAACCCAGAAGAACACCGAAAAGCAGCCGCAGGCCTCAAATAAGGTCAGTGTGCATGAGTCAACAGAAGGAGAGAGACTGGGCAAAAATGGAATCTATGGGAAAGTTCCAAGGTGAAAACCACTGCTGACCATGATAAAAATTTTCTAGCCACCTCCACCAGCTCATCAGAAGGGACCCCAAGGTGTTTCCAGTCCCAGCCGAAAGATATAATCTCTTCAGCGTGTCCTGGGTCTACCCCGGGGCCTCCTCCCAGTGGGACATGCCCGGAACACCTCACCCAAGAGGCGGCCAGGAGGCATCCTAATCAGATGCCTGAACCACCTCAACTGACTCCTCTCGATGTGGAGGAGCAGCGGCTCTACTCTGAGCCCCTCCTGGATGGCCGCACTCCTCACCTTATCCCTAAGGAAGAGGCCAGCCACCCTTCGAAGGAAGCTCATTTCCGCCGCTTGTATTCGCGATCTTATTCTTTCGGTCACTACCCAAAGCTCGTGACCATCAACCGGTAAATCGACAGCTTTGCTTTCACGCTCAGCTCCCTCTTCATCACGACAGAGTCTGCATCACTGCAGAAGCAGCCCAGATCCGTCTGTCGATCTCTCTTGTCGTGAACAACACCCCGAGATACTTTAACTCCTCCGCCCTGGGCAGGAACACGTCCCTGAGCCGGAGAGGGCAGTCCACCCTTTTCCGGCTGAGGACCATGGCCTCAGACTCAGAGGTGCTGATTCTCACACCAGCCGCTTCACACTCGGCTGCGAATCGTTCCACTGCGAGCTGGAGGCCACCACCTGATGAAGCCAACAGGACCGCATCATCCGCAAAGAGCAGAGACGAGCCTCTGAGGCCACCAAGGGAGAAGCCTTCCGACCACCTGGCTACACCTAGAAAATCTGTCCATAGAAATTATGAGCAGAAGTTCCTAAAGATTTTAAATGGATTCTTTGCTCCATTATGTGTCGACTCGGCACCGGTTCATCCCTTGGGTTAGGATCATGTTTAAGCTTGAGTGATTCATAGGTCAGTGTTGAGTTCAGCTACACAGGCTGGACTGGAAATGAGTGAAAAAGACCTTCAGGAAGTCGGAGAAGTGTCGCCTCCAGGTCTGTCTCCCTGGAAACAAAATATAAAGAAACGAGTGGCAGCTCAAGACTTTTGCACAGCACTGTAAATGATTCATCCAGCATGTTTCCACATTCTTGTGTTTAATATTCAGTCTGAGGTTTCAGACTTTGGGTTTCTTCACGATGCCATCAAAGTGCAAAAGTGTGTGGACGGCTGCACCTACAGTACACATTATGATCGCCCACACCATAGAAGTTTCAGCCGTCAGAAGCATAACTGCAACCATTTTGATTGCCTTTATTGTCTGAGGGGACTTCCTGTCTCTCTTGAAGCCGCGGTCAGCAGAGAGATTAGAGGAAACGTGAGGAGGAGGAGATGGTTTCCAGGGACTCACAAATACACTGTCAGCATCTTAGCCCAGTGATCCAGAACTGAGGCTGTTTGTCCTGTAATTGCCAGCGGGTACTTGGAAAGAGTGAAGCAGCAGTAATAATTGGATAAATGTGATACTTTTGCATTCTGTTTAATAAGTAAACAATAAATGCCGTCCAGGTTTGCAAGCTCGTGACCACAAATGAGAAGTGAAGTGCAGAGAGACAGACATCGGATTCCCCGAGGACTCGGATGGGATTTTTTTCCTCCAGCTGGAGCCGCGGTTTGTGGTTTTGTTCCACATGAATATTTGATCAGGCCCCCATGCAGGAGCAGCAGAGAGGAGCTCCTCTGTCTCATCTGGGGGACTGCAGGGGTGTCGCTGGGGTGGCAGTTGACTTAGATTTGCCACGTTTCATTAACACTGAACCCTGTTGGGTCTAATCCAGCGTCCAGACCGGCCGAGAGAGGACAAAGAAACAGAAAACAGCCGTGAAGACCGAACGCAGCCCAGCAGGTTAATACGCACATTCCTTTAATCTCGTTTGGCTGCCTGACAGCACAGCGAGCTGGTGGCGGTGAAATCGTTCTGTTAAAGGCTTTTTAATGAAAAGGTTCCCTCGAAAAGGCAGAGGGAGCGACTCCGAGGCGCTCTCTTCCCTCCAAAGCTGTGCGGGGTTTGTTTGGCACCTCTCTGTCGCCGCGTGGCCCTGATATTCCAGGTCAGGCCTTTTAAATCCCGCTCACTGGCTGCCTCAGACGTGTTTCAGTTGGGTGTTCGCCCAGGTTAGCGTAGGTGGAACAAAGTGTTGTGTGTGTGTGTGTGTGTGTGTGTGTGTGGGGCTTTGTAGGTTTTTAGTCCACAGATGGTGAATCTTCAGTGGATGTTTTTCCTCACTTTAATTTTGCTGTAAACTCGCACTGGGCGACTTTCCCCAGCATCCCGACACAAACGCCACCCTGATGTTTCGCAGCAGATCTCGGGGAGTTATTGCATCGTGCGGTTTAAAAAACCTTTGGAGCTAAAATCCCTTTTTATGTTTGCGACCGGTCCATTACACGCAGACTGTGTGAGGACTGTGAAATAGAATTATTGAATCGTTTTACAGGAAATAAAACAGCTTCTTGTCTCAGGCTGTAAACGTGTTTGTTTCTGCTGTAAAGTTGACTGACTCGCTGCTGAAGCCTCGAGTGGACATTAGAGGAACTGCAGATGCGCTGTGGGGCTCACCACAGCGACGAGGGTGTTGGTTCAAACCCTGTCGGTTGCCTTTCTTTGTGCTTGCTGGGCTCTTAGTGAAATGGTGAAGATTATTGAAATAAGACAAAATTATTTCAAAAAAAGCACCGGCGTGGAGCTTTGGGGGCAGCACTGTATGGCTCTTTGCCAGCAGGCAGAGAGAAGTGAGAGTCTTCGCTTTAAATCGGGCTTCATGTTTGACCCGAGCAGCTGTGAAAGCAGAGAGACAGAGAAGCTCAGTGTGATTAACACCTCAGCTTCAATAAAACGTGATTGCATGTGTCTGAAGCTCCGCCTGTGCCTCTGTGATGCAGCAGGACCGTTTGATGACGTGCAGATAAATGAGAGTGAAAAGCTTCAAATCAGTCAGGTCGAGGTGCTGCTCACAGGAGTTAAATAAAGTCGGTTTGGTGTAATCTGCTGACAGTCCAGGTGATTTTTTCTTTCAGCTTCTGTTCTCTGCAGGCCTTTTGAACACTTGCAGTATTTGCAGATTTTCTCAGATATCTCTGGCTCATTTCGGTGCATGTGCAGAGTTGCTGTAGCTGCAGTTTCCCACCTGCTCGCCTCATTTTTCTCTCCTTTTCTTTTCTCTGCAGACACAAAGATGGCTATTCCCTCCCAGGCCTTTCCAGTTAAGAGACATGATGGATCGGACGGCACCTGAGAACACTAGCACAGGTAAGAGGGCAGGTTTGTCACCACACGTAGGTGGAAACATCGTGCATGCTCAGCAGGGCTTCAGTGTGGAAAATGGAGCTGACTAAGAGGTGATGGTGTTATCAGATGATGTAGGGAACCTCCTCCTCCTCTCGGTGTGAGATTAACTCCAAACCCAGGCAGGAACACCTGCGTAGGCCTTTAGAGCCCGATAAAATCATCAGAGCAAGATAATCTGCCCTGCTAGTCTGAACCCAGATTGGTTTAAAGCTGCTGTGTGTTTAGGCAGATGCCAAGATGAACAGTGAGTAATTAAACCTCCCGAAGGAGGATGACTAAACCTTAACCGAACACTGCTGTTTAGCACAAACTGTCCCGAGCCCACCTTTGACCTCGGGGGAGGCGATCAGCTGCCTCCTCTCTGATCCTCTTTAGGGTCTGAGTCGCCACAGAGCCGCGAGGGAGCGCCTCACCTGTTCCTGCCACTCACCGCAACCTCGTATCTAAAAGGCCGTCAGAGGAGAATAAAAGACAGCGGCAGATTGCAGACGGGTCACACACCTTAAAATGTCTGTTCTCACTCCTGAACCGCTCCATGCACGCTTACTAAGAGAAGCTGAACCCAAAAAAGGGAAAAATATTCCTTTTTCAGGCCTCTGTAGGTGGATGCACTAACTGCTAGTCTTAAGCATTGTAGCCAGATTATAGCCAGTGTCCAGAGAAACAAAGTTTTAAAATAATCTGCTGGTAAACATTTAATCCCACTTGTGAAAACATAAATGATGAATATAGGCAGAAACATAAATGACTGAAGTCTTCCTCTGGAAATAAATAATACTAATTAATGCTTTTACCTTAATTAAGCTGGTGTGACAGGAACATGTGACACACTGAGTTTATTATTGTGGTTATTAGTGTAACGATACTCAACTAGTTACATTTACACCATAGAGACTGTATATAAAAAATGAACGTAATCGTCACCTGATGGTTTTCCTTTTTGATTTTAACCATTGCTAAGTTTTAAAATTATATCCTTAAACTGTGCAGGTGCATCACACAGACACAGATACCTGCTAATTAATGCCAAGTATACAAATAAAATCCTCGAATTTTGCTCACCAATCTGGAGCGCAGTGTTAGCACGGTGTTAGCACGGTGTTAGCGCGGTGTTAGCACAGTGTTAGCGCGGTGTTAGCACAGTGTTAGCACAGTGTTAGCGCAGTGTTAGCACGGTGCTAAAGCTTAAAGTCAGAGGTCCAGTGAGCAGCTACAGCAGCAGAACTCTGAGCATTAATATAATTTAAACTAGATACTTAAAAATGTATCTGCCCTTTGTACAATTGTTATCACATCTTAAATTATGCATAAAAACCAAAACTGTTTTTGTTTATGGCTGTAAAAATGTTTATTTCTGCTGAGTCTATAGGATTGACTCATAGACATTAGAGAAACTGCAGTTTTTGGCACTTCTATTTTATTTATTTATAAGTACTATTTTAGTGTAAACAGGCACTAATTTAAATAGAAATGTGGCCTTCGTGGTGTAATGTAGCTCCACCTTTTCTCCCCTGAAATTTAATAAACTTGGCACCGCTGTTTATTTCATATAAATAATTAAAGTAATAATTTTCTCTAATCTCACCCGAGGAGAAACCTCATCTGACTCACCTGAAAGCTCGTAGCTGAGACTCGGCTTTGAGTCCACGAATCCTGAAAACCTGTTTTGAATGTATTTTGGTGTTTTGGAGCTGTCCCAAACCGGCAATAATAGTTACAAGGGACATTAAGCGGCAGTGATCATGTGGACTCCACATACAGTGGTGTGAAAAAGTGTTTGCCCCCTTCCTCATTTCCTGTTTTTTTGCATGTTTGTCACACTTAAGTGTTTCGGAACATCAAACCAATTTAAACAATAGTCAAGGACAACACAAGTAAACACAAAATGCAAGTTGTAAATGAAGGTGTTTATTAGTAAAGGTGAAAAAAAATCCAAACCATCATGGCCCTGTGTGAAAAAGTGATTGCCCCCCTTGTTAAAACATACTATAACTGTGGTTTTTCACACCTGAGTTCAATTTCCCTAGCCACACCCAGGCCTGATTATTGCCACACCTGTTCCCAATCAAGACATCACTTCAATAGGAGCTGCCTGACACAGTAAGGTCCACCAGAAGATCCTTGAAAGCCACACATCATGCCGAGATCCAAAGAAATTCAGGAGCAATTGAGAAAGAAAGTAATTGAGATCTATCAGTCTGGAAAGGGTTATAAAGCCATTTCCAAAGCTTTGGGAATCCAGCGAACCACAGTGAGAGCCATTATCCACAAATGGCAAAGACATGGAACAGTGGTGAACCTTCCCAGGAGTGGCCGGCCGCCCAAAATTACCCCAAGAGCGCAGCGACGACTCATCCAAGAGGTCACAAAAGACCCCACAACAACGTCCAAAGAACTGCAGGCCTCACTTGCCTCAGTTAAGGTCAGCGTTCATGCCTCCACCATCAGAAAAAGACTGAGCAAAAATGGCCTGCATGGCAGAGTTCCAAGAAGAAAACCACTGCTGAGCAAAAAGAACATTAAAGCTCGTCTCAATTTTTCCAAAACGCATCTCGATGACCCCCAAGACTTTTGGGACAACATTCTGTGGACCGATGAGACAAAAGTGGAACTCTTTGGAAGGTGTGTGTCCCATTACATCTGGCGTAAAAGGAACACTGCATTTCAGAAAAAGAACATTATACCAACAGTAA
>VUQJ01045565.1:6579-27530 GCA_015108635.1 Andinoacara biseriatus
CCGCCCGACCGGCAGTCAGTCTCTGGCAGCACGTCAGTGATGACTCATCAGGTATGAGCGGTGGTCATGACAACGAGAGATCTGAACATTTCACTCCTGACGTGGGAAAACATGATAGATAGATAGTGATTAAGCTGTATAAGCTACTAAAATGACCAAGCTGGGCCTTTTATGGCTGTTTAGGAATAATTTAGGAATATTTTGTCCTCTTCATGTATGACAGATATTCTAAAAAGTTCTAATGTTATTAATTGTGCATTTCAGTCATTTTGAATACAACCGGTCGCTGTTTTTGTCGTTATTTTGAGTCTCACGAGGCATCCGCAGCAGTAAATCTGTTAGGCACGGTTCACTGCAGAATCTCACTGATCGATTGGAAGTGGAACGTTAGAATAAAATAAAAGTCTGCAGTGTCACTCCGCACAACTCGCAGTATCAGGAGACCACTTCCTGTAAAAAAAAAAAGAAAAAACTGTGAAAAGTAGGTTGACAGATTTGTGGTGGGAAACATTTTTTCAGTTGAATGGCAGAAATTTTCAGCTGGAATGGAGAATGCTTCATTCAGCTGCAGGTTAAAGGCAGAGATGACAGGTAGACGTCAGGCTTCTGTTATCACTGCCTTCAATAAACGTGTGACCAATTATGCTGACGTCTGCAGCCCCCCCCCCCCCCCCCCCCAAGTCTGACTTTGAGTGGAAAAACCCTAACTATAATTAGATATGCATGCTTTTGTCTCTTTGTTTTGGTGCCTTAAGTAACAAAAACCTCAGTTTAACTCTGCTGCTAACACACAGGCTCTGACTTCCCAAAAGTATGTGGACACTTGAAGATTACAGCCACAGTTGGGAACATTTACCTGCTGATGGGGCTCCAGGGATTTATTTTATTCAACCCAATCCATTTATTTAATAATAGGATAAGCCTCCTTAATTTCATATGTTCTAATAATGTTTTTGTGTTTATTTTGTTTTCATTTACTCTCTAATAACTGATAATATTTAATAAGGAAGTGCTCAGCTTCAGTGCTGGTGTATCTGGTGTGTTTGGTCCCATTATTGTGACGTTGTAGTTACAGTGAAAGGTGAGACAAAGACCACTGAAAGGGTAAAGCTGTGGTGCCCAATGAGACTGGATCCCATGTGAAAAATAAATGTGGAATTATTATTTTAGACTTGTGGCTACTTTTCGTCCAGGGTTTATGGACCTTTCACAACACTAACTATTTATTAAACAGAGGTTGAAGGCATTAATGTATCAGTCCAGCTTTAGGAAAAATAACAATATACAAACAGCTTTAATTATTTGGAGTAATGACTGAATAGGTAACATTACAGTTCTCATAAAAGTATGTAAGTAAAATGACTAGAATTTAAATAAAGTATTAAAAATAAAAGTAATCCGAGCAGAGAAGTCACCTCTGTCTTTTTACCTATGATCAGATCAGTTTAATTCTTTTCTTAAATCGATGACTTGGATACAGCGACTCCTTGATGACATCATCAAACAACAAAATATTTCTTATTCTAATTTATGGAGCCACTTTAATGCAGTACATTCAGCTTTTTATATATATTTTATTTTATTAAGCTCTTTTTAATAGCAGTATATTGTATTGAGATTTTTTTCTAACTGAATTATTTTATTTCATTTTTTTCTGACAGATTTATTTTGTGTAAATTTTACCTTATTGCTTTATAATATTGTATTTTATTAAATGGAGCTTCTACTTTATGAGTAAATGTTACATCATTACATGTGAATATACATATAATTTGTCTGAATGTGTAAACTCACTAGTAGCTAAAGTAAATGAGTGTAATACGTAAATATACTCGAGTTGTATCGTTAAAACTGTGAGGATAATAATTGTCATCACGGTGACGTCGCTCTCGTCTCACAGTCTGCTTCAGCTCATCTTCGTGATATCAGAAAAGACATTTTCTAACTCATCACCAACATTTGTTGTTTTGTAAAAAAGCGAAACAGTTTGAAACGGATCCACATAAAAGCAGGTAAACAAACTGATCTGTGAGCAGTGTAGACTGCACACAGATCAGTTTGGTCTCAGTCGAGCCGGAGATTACGACTTATTTTTTCTTTGTTTTTTTAATGTGAACAAGGACGTGTTTGTTGTATTAGCTGAACACTGAAATCTGTGATGGTTGGTGAGATGACTGCTACATTTATCAGCTTTATTTGTGCTGAATTATCCATTTATTATTAGACAGAAACACATCTCCCATGGTTTCCACATATTTACACTGAGTGCAAAAACCTTGGAGTTTTGGGAGCTAAACAACTTTTATTTTATTCTTTGTGTCAAACTGGATAAAATAGTTTCAGCTTTCCATAGATGAGGCCTCGCCTCCCCAGAAACAGCAACAACTTTGAATGTAACGTTTCAGCGCATTTGGCACCTTTGTACTAATCTCATGTCTCACTGTGTGCTGTAGCCTCCAGAACAAACATACCCACATGCTTTTGGGTATCTTGTGGAGATCACACAGAAAAGAAGCAGATGATGATTTTAAAGCACAGTTCAGTGGGCGGCAGCAGCATCCACTCAGTCCCAGAACATCAGAGTCTTCTTTGTGAGCCAGTTTGAAGAAACACGACTGGTTTGTCTGAGTGGGTGCAGGGAAAAAAAAAAATCACAGCCAACATTCAGAAAATCCCACGTCATTGGCATTCATGTGCATACAGGCAGTTAAGGTACCTGAATCTGAACTGCAATGTCAGCACACAGTGGATCCAAAAGCAGCCTGAGTTAGCCACACGAGGGGGGCCGTTAATGTGAATAAAGCACATTTGCAACACATTGCTGGGCCCACGTCCCTTTGGCTGCTCTCCTCCACACACACACACACACACACACACACACAGAGAGAGAGAGATTCACACTTTCAATGATTCCCTTTAGGTTTCCTGGCTCTCATCTACATGCTAAGAAGTGTCTGCATGCATGCCACAGGCTGCAGGGTCTGCTCACCCTCTCTTTGTATCCCAGTTACAATATTGTATTGGAAAATACACATAAACTGTATTTCTGTTAATAATAAAACCTGTAGTGGTTGTATTTTAATATATTTAATAAAGCCTTAAACAGAAATAAAATGTGTCATTATTTCAACATCAACATTTTCTCCTTAGTTCTGCTTCATCTGGGTCCAGGTATGAAGGTGAAGAAGAAACCATGAGGAGCTGCGGGGTCAAAGCCAAACTAAAGACCAATTACGAGTCTTATAAATAATCAATGATCAATTTCAGCCAGTCAGTAGCAGCAGTGCTTCTTACATCAGTGAATTTTTTTTACTGTGGATTGAAGGAAATATGTAAGAAACAGATGATACATGTTCATCTTCTGCGGCGGGTCTTTGTCCTTCACTGAGCTCCATGAGAACAGTGAACACCACCCGCATCATCGTCTACAGCCCACGTTAGCTGCTAAATGCTAACAGCGGCTAGCTCAATGGTTTGTGACAATTTAAAGCCGAGAAGCCGGCGAAGAAGGTGAATATCGACACAGCCAGCCGGCCTTTGTTTTACTTTGATAACAAATCAAAATAAACGTCAACATAACCGGTACGAAATAATCCTGTATTAATGATGTAAGTTTTAACTGAGAAAGAAAAACGTTGTCTTAAGAATTAACAACCATAACACAGCAATGAACGGGGGACGATAATTCCGGTTACACCACACCGGCTCCCCATTCACATCCGGGTTATTTCCGGTCTGTATGATGCAAACTCGAACGGAGCGCTGAAACGAGCGGCACACCCTCTGAGTCATACAACATCCACACAGGATACACAACAGGACTCTAAACATAACGGGCAGCGTAACAATCTTTTTATCAGTGATTTTAGTTCAGAAAAATCAACACAAACACGCAGTCAAGTACAAGCCTGTGTCCGTAATAATGTGTCCGTAAATGCACCAAAGCCTCCTCAGGCTGGATGATTTTACAAGTTTAAATCTAAGTGTCAAAAACTGCAGAACACATTTCCTATATTTATATATTTTTATCGTATTTTATTTACTTTTGTGAGTTTGAAGTATTGTTTATTCAGTTTATTGAAAGTTTTTTGTTACATTTTTTAACTACGTTTTAGTTCAGAACTTTTAGTTAAGAAAAGACAGAACAAATAATCTTCTGATTTTTTTTCTAACACCAAAACTAAACATACTGCATAACACACAAGACTGAAACAATATATTTTGTTATTTAAATATATTTTTCCCAAAGCCTGTTTCTGTCTGGCTTTACAGAAACATGGCTGCTCTGTTTTCTTGTGCCATCCAGTGGATGTCGAGAGGAACTGCGTGCAGTGAAGCCGGCGCAGGGCTGTGAAAGCCAGTGAATGTATACATCTCTGTATATTTAAATAGATTTGTCTCAATAAGAACACCTTTTTATTTAAACTCACATTAATGATTCTTATTTTATTAGTTTTCATTTTCATTTAGTCATTAAAAATGTAAATTTCATTAGCTTCAGCGTTCATTTATTATTTTAATTGTAAGCCTTTATCATATTTAAGTGACTAAAAATGAAGACATCTGTGAGTAAATAATGTTGTTTTAGTAACTGCTTTTTCAAAAGCACAGTTTTTATTATTGATCCCTTTTCCACATCTTTAGTGTTCTGGAATCTGCAGGAACGCGACGTAGAGAGAAACTTTTACGATACAACCGACAAAAGAAACGTCAGCACGATTCTTTCAGTAACAGGAAGATTTTAGACTCTGAAAACACTGAAATTTATATTTTATTCTAATATGTACCGGAGGGGAAACATTACCATAAATATTCCAACCATCTGTTTTAGTATCCACGGATGGTTGGAGGGGGACTGGAGCCTATCCCAGCTGATCATATTCACCTGCACGGGTCAAACTCTCAGCAATGTAACAAAATGTATATACAAATAATTTTGCTTTGGTACAACACGAAAACACGTCCCACAACGGCACCTGAACCCTTTATTCACGGCCTTCTTTCTGATTCCCAAACAGTTTATAATCAGTACGATCAAAGCAATATGACAGGAGTCCGTTTACATGCTTCTCATTTTAGTTTTTCCAGGAAAAACAAAAATATTTTCAAAATTAAAACACATTTTCATGTCATTACACATTTCTGAAGCACAGAGCAGGTGAATAAATGATCACATCTTTACAATCACAGTGCTCGCCGATAAACTGCGTGATGAGATTCACAAGATCTTATTAGAACAATAATTATTGCAGTTTACAAAAGTTAGCTTCTTAATGTTGAAGCAAACCTGTAAAGTTAAAACACTTGAGTATCTGAAGGTGCTTTAAGCCTAGAAATATGATAAAACTACGAGCTACAATGTAACGTTTCACAGCTCGTTGGTGTCATAAGGCGTTTGTGAAAAGTGCTTCTCTTGGTCCGAATAAACAGTCTGCAGAAGTGTCAGAAAACAGATTCAGCTGCAAATAAAAGCAGCCAGAGGTGATGCTGAGTGACTCAACAGTAACACTCCGCGATCACTCAGTACCTCCCACCCGACCCCCCCAGAATCAGCTGATTTTTTTTAATGTCCAATGATTTTAGTGTCTTTAATAAAATCACGCACAATTTCACCTTCATACTGTGGATATTCTGAGTTACAGCCCCACAAAGTAGACAGAGCGGGTGGAATTTTGGCTGATTTTGAATGCGAGTAGATGAGGATGCCGCACTGAAGCCGTCTCATCCCAGAAGGAAACTGACACAAGCTGAAACAGCCAGGATTTGGTCTCAGCCTCAGCGACAGGAGCGCAGCAGCTGCTAATATTCAGAGTGTGAACATAAAATTTTCTTTTTTCTCTAATTATGTTGATTTTGTATGGAATGACCCTCCTGCTGTGCAAAGTCTGCCGTCTCTTCCTTTTACCTTTGTTCCGAGTAAAATGCAAACAAAAAAATAAAAAATATGAAAAATGGGATTTGTTTTGGTCTCACCTGAAGTGCTGCATGCACCCAAAAATCACCACAAACATGTAAGTGTAAACATGTTTCCTGATCGTTAAAGGCAGCACATGTGCAGGAAAATCAAAGCTTTCTTAAAGTAGTGATTACATTTTAACCCCTTCAAATTTCACCTCTGGAAGCTTCCTGTTCATGGACACAGCGATCCTGCAGCTGTGAGCTCTTTGCAGTGAACAGAATAAAAAGAAATACTGCTGGTGTGGTGTTGCCCCCCCCCTTGAATTCACAGTGGCAGGATTTAAGGGGTTAAACATGTGCATAACAGGACATTTCAGAGTAGAAAAAGTGCTCTATGAGCGATAACACCTGTGCTGGAATTATTGTAAAAGCATGTTTATCAGTAAACTCACCAAAATAAGAACAAACTGTAGATGTTATCACTGGCTCATGAAGTGCGATTACTGCACATGTCCCTTAATTTATACCTGAATTTATAGATTCAAACTCCAGATGTTCGTCTAAAATCAGCAAACTGTAAAATTGTTGCTGACTCTACGTGTGTCTTTAAAGGCTTTGCTGCTTTAATGTGAGATGGACCTGCTCCTCTTCCTCTCGGCCTCTCCTCGCTCCTCCTCAGTGAGGGCCCACGACTGGAGCTTGGCGCTGCCAAATAACATGAAGATGGCGGCACCGCTGGCGTTGATCCCAGCGGCGACCCAGAAGACCTTCGCCCAGCCTGCCAGAGTGTGCTGAGGAGAGGAGAGAGGAGAGGAGAGAGGAGAGGAGAGGAGAGGAGAGTAGGAGAGGAGAGGAGAGAGGAGAGGAGAGGAGGAGAGGAGAGGAGAGTAGGAGAGGAGAGGAGAGGAGGAGAGGAGGAGAGGAGAGGAGAGAGGAGAGGAGAGAGGACAGGAGAGGAGAGGAGGAGAGGAGAGGAGAGGAGAGGAACAAGAGAGGAGACAAGAGGAGAGGAGAGGAGAAGAGGAGAGAGGAGAGGAAGAAAAAGATGAACATTAAAAACTGAAAGTATGGCAGTAAATTATTTGCTTTCAGCAGTTTCTGTGCATTTTCTGCCATAAAGTAATAAAAACATGCAGATATGATTGTGTCATCATTCCTCTTCCAGTCTAAAGCCGTGTTCACATCTACGTCCAGCAGCATTAACCAGACTTTAAGCCTCTGAACTTCCACCAGAGGCTGTACAACATCAGCGGATTCAGAGTGTATCCTGTTACCATCAGGGTCGCCTGCCAACACTTCACACGTGCTGTCACAGCAGCTCGAGCTGTCGAGCTCTTTCTGGTTCAAATCTCTTATCATCACTTCATGCAGATCCAATACTGACAGTAAATATTAATCAATAACTTTTTGTGCAGCTGTGTATTCCAATAATGATGAATGTTGGTTACAAAGTCCTGCAGCCCTCTCTTTGTTAACGATGGGCCGTTAATCAATCAAAACTTTATGTAAATCAATAAATCAAAAGCATTTCGGCAAACAGGTAAAACTCATCGGTGAGACTGACTCACATCTTCAGTAAAGTATCCTGTTACGATCGGCGCCACGACCCCGGGAATGGTCCCGAATGTGTTGGTGATTCCCAGAAGGAATCCTGCGTACCTGCAGGAGGAAAGCATGATTTCACGATGTGTTCAGCAGAGGGATCAAAAGGTCATAGGTCACTGTCGTTTTGTCAGAGTCGTCATTAGATCTGTGGATTCTAGCAGACATGACTTTCCACATTAAACTTCCAGGATACGAGCAATAAAAACTGAACCGCACGGACGACGACACCCACCGAGGAGCGATGTCTATCTGGTTGATGAAGACTCCGGCGGCGCTGAACCCTCCCGTGGTCGAGGAGAGTGTGAGGAAGGTGACGGTGAGGATGTGGTTGCAGCCGGCGTAAATCACAGCCACGAGGAACGCCGAAGGCAGCAAGAGACCTGGGAGAGCAGGAACAGGAAAAGTACTCAGTTACTTTGTCTCATTTAAAGGCTCATTCCCAGCTCCGTGTTGTTATTCTTGGACCAAAATAATCCTTAATGAGCGATCCATTTAGAAAACAGATGCGAAACAGCCTGAAGGGTCTGAAGAAAAATAACTTCACACGTTTCTGTAACTAAGCAACAGTTTTAGATCTTTATGAGTCAAACAGGTCTGGATATAAAAATACTTTCCATCCATATTCACTCATGATTTCACCAGAGTGCAAAGTGCATTTAAATGAAAAATTAGAGTTGATGACAAATATGAACCAAACCACAAGGGGGCAGTGTTTCCCCATTAATCCACCACAACTTTAACCTGCTCCGCATTGTTGGGTTAAAGAGCAGCTATGAAACCTCTGAAGTGTTGATGAACACACAGTTTTCCTTCTGGGAGGAACCCACAGATGAATCACCCGTCGTTCCACTAAAGCAGCAGTAAACAGCTTTGAATGTCTTATGGTTGAAAATCTTTTTTTTTTAAGTGCATCATGTGACACATAACAGCTAAATGTGTCCTATAGAGTTCAGATCTCAGATTTTCCTGTTCAGCTTCAGCTCCTCGTACCTCAGCACGCTCAAATATTTGTTAAGTGTTGCAGCTGGACTGAGTTTACTTTGTGTAACGTTTTTCATTCCATCTGAATGTTTCTAATTCTAATTCCAGAGCTTAGAGCAGGATTTCACAGGCGGAGGAACCCCAAGAACCCCGAGAACCCTCAGATCCAGTCAAATTATTCATCTCAGAATCTCCTAAATTCCAGCAGACTTGTTTTCTCTGCAGACCGGCTGCGATCAGCTGACCGGCGCTGCTGCTGCTGCTGACTCGAAGGTTTGTGGATTTAACCATCCTACAACACAGGAGGACTGCATGAGTCATCACAGCTGCTCTCCAGCATTTAGCCGGCATAAAGACCGAGTCGAGGAGGATTTGGGAAGTGATACTAAAAAGCTTCATCAGTTTGAATTAAAGTATTACACTTCAGTACTTGTAGCTATGAGGTTCGAGTGGATTCACCGCCTCCAGTTGTGGCAGAGCTGCCATTCAAAGTGTCGGACTCGGGAGCAGCTTTTCTTCTGGGCCCTCTCAGAGCCTTTAAATCCACTGAGGCCTCATAAAGGACGAAATGATGTCACACTTTTGTACTTTTGAAACCGTTTCATAAATGTTACTCATGGTCTGGGTCAGTGAAGATTTCATCTTAAATTCAGAGTAATGAGGAACAAAGACATAAACTATCCCAACACTTCTACTTTAATAATCTCAGATCGTTTTCAGTCCCAGAGTGAGCGTCACTTCCTTAACAGCTTCCTGTTTTAGCCTCCGAGCATGCAAACGCCTCCCTGAAGCCTGCACGCAGAGGAAAGGGGAGGAAAAGCTCTCTTTACCTGCGACTGTGAAGATTTTGCGAACGGCGGTGATGCTGAGCAGCCTCCTCTCGATGAGCGCGTCCGCCGCCACTCCCGACAGCGTCACCATTATCCAGCTGCCGAGGTACGGCAGAGAGGACAGGAAACCGTTCTGATACAGACACACGGACACAGATCTTCATGTCCCCGAGTCACGTTAAGCAGACGCTCGTATGTCCTGCACCCCCCCACAAATAAATCTAACAAAAAAAAATATGAAGGGAAATCTGACCGACTGCAGGTCAAAGTGCAGGATGACGTCCATGTAGGTGGGCAGGGAGGTGAGCAGCGCGTAGAAGGCCCAGTTCGAGCACATCTGGGTGATGATGATGGCCCACAGAGGGACAGACAGCGCCATGCGCAGCAAGGGGACGGTCCAGCCATGACCTGTGCCCTGAAGCATCGACTCGGGTTAGTCGAGAAAATCTTTAGGAAATGATAAAAATGTACTAAAATAATGACAGAGGCGTTTTAAGACCGATACTGATACCGATATTAAGGGATATAAAAATCCGATACATCAGCAGACACACGAAACCTAAACAGATTTTCCAACATTTTCTATGTGTACATATTGATTTACTTGTTTACGCTGAGCCGACTCTGCTCGGATCAGCTGGCTGTTGTGTTTGTTCCAAACACACGTTGCCAACTGGGAAGTTGCAGAGCGCCCACTGGTGGACAAACATGCAACATCGACACTCCTAACCTGTCTGAAAGGCGTTACTCTCGTCTCCTCTTTACTTTTTACATTTTCATTTATCAGCCATTATAAATCTGATACCGATATCTGGCTGATATCAGGCTCCACTTTGCAGCAATAAGAACAGAATAGGAACTCTGTAGGGATAACAAGGATATTCTGTTCCAGGTTATTATAGCTAAATAAAACTAAACTAAAAAAAAAACTAGACAAACTGATACTTTATTATCGATTTATTATCGAGAAATGAATGTTCATGTGACACGTTTGTGCTGCAAAACAAAATCTGAACCCCTTAAATCTGAAAAATATACAAAACTATAATAACTGATTCTGTTGAAAGCTTTTCTATTTCCGGCTCTAAAACCAACTGAAAGGTCACAAACAAACGGGCATCTGAGGGGAAGAGAGAGCAAGAAAAATGAGATCAGTGAGGGAGATGGAAACAGGAAGTGAGATAAGGGAAACGAGGAGCAGTTCTTCGCTGCAAGTGGAAAAAAATCATTTCAATCATTTCTTCATTTCTGTTTATGTCTGAAATTAAAAGCTTGTTTATAGCTTAAAAAAATGATCCCATGAGGAACAAACAGCTGGTGAGCTGAGATCATCGCCTTACAGTCTCAGGATTTCAGAAATTTAAAAAAAGAAATTAAAAATTGACAGAGGCAAATGCTTCACGCGTACCTGAGGTCCGATGGCGTTTATGATGTAATCTCTCTCCTCTTTGCTGATTCGACGATGGGTGCGAGGGTCATCTGACACAAGAAGAAACCAGAAGACGGCCCAGAGGCAACCGGCGCCGCCTGGAGGAGCAGGTGAGCCAATAACAGAGTCAGCTGTACTGCAGGTGAGTGCTGATTTTTTTCTAAGGCTCAGTTACTGCGGTCATAAACCAAAAAGGAATAAAATATGAAGGTGCGTGTACTAAAACAATCTGTGTGGCCTTAATGCGAGAACAATATCAGCTGATTTTCACCCACATGAAAGTGAGAGTGTTATAAAACTGTTCTCGGGTTAATGATCTACAAATTACTGTGAACTGTTTTCTGTTGCGCAGCCGTAAACGTGTTGTGTCGGTTGTCTCACCGCACAGGTAGAAGACGGCGGGCCAGCCCAGCATCTGGCAGATGAAGCCGGTGAGCGGCAGCGCCACGAAGGCCCCGAAGCTGCCCCCCGACCCCGACATGGTCATCAGGCGGGAGCGCTCCAGGGGAGGAGCCCACCGGGCCCACATGGCCATCATCGCTGGGAACGTCACACCCTGAAGGCGCACGCGTGCACGCACACACACACACACACACACACACACACAGTTACTCTACATAAAAACGTGGGGACGGTTTTAAGTTTTGTTTTTCATATTTGTGGTCAGAAAGCTAATTTTGTCCTTTTCAACTTCACTAAAAACTGATATCAGGAACAGCTGTCAGCTGTTGACCTTTTAACCTCTAGGCCACCAGTGTTCTCATTTCGGTGAAAAGGACCCTAACCATAGATGGGACCGCGACCAAACCTGTCAAAGAAACAAAGAAAAGCAAGTCTGCGCTTTTTTATTTCCTCCTGCAGGAGTGTGTCCACCCTGCCCTACCTCTCCAAAGCCCTCCAGCGCTCGCAGTCCAAACAGCCAGTAAGACCCCCACTGGGCAGCCAGAGGAGTGAGCAGGGTGAGGACCGCCGTTCCCAGCACACCCAAACCCAGGAAAATCTTCCCCCCGTAGTGACCGGCCAGGTAGCCGCCTGGGATCTGTGTGCACAGGTAGCCGAAGAAGAAGGCTCCCAGCAGCCATCCCTGAGTCTCGGAGTCCCAGGGGTACTGAGGGACCTGGGCAGGAGGACACAGACAGGAAGCATCACCAAAAATAAAAGAATCTGTAAGGAGAAATCATCATGGAGGTTCTTTTCATGCTCAAACAGCCATACCCCGTCAGGCTGCTGGAAATTCTCGCTGGAGTTTTCTTGTCCTGACGGCCGTGGGCAGGCGTGGGTCGCGGAGCGGTTTAGGGCCGAATCGGGGTCGGTGCTGTTCACCATGGCTACCATGGCCACGCTGAGGTTGACACGGAGACCGTAGACCACGGTGAAGCCGAGAAACATCAGGAAGGAGAGGTTGAAGCGGGCCGAGCAGCACAGAGGAGGAACTGATCCCACACAGAGAAATAAAGAGGTTTAAACTGGGCAGATCTCCCCTTCAAGCTCGTCTTGTCGTGCACCTTTGGACAGCTGCAAATACAGGTGCTGCTCTTAGACGCTCTCTGGAAGAGCTGCGAGCGCTGGCTCAGCGGCTCAGTTTAATGGGATCACAGTCTGAATCGCAAAAAAATGCATCATTTTAATGTCTGTGATGGCGAGTAATACAAACCAGCACCGGTACCCTGCATCACATCAGTCACAGGGGAAAAAAATGAAAAAGTGCATTCTGGGTAAACCTTCAAGGCTCCATAAATAACCTGGATACATAAATCATCTTCTTGACCTTTATTACAAACACGTCTGTTTAAACATCACATGATTTTCCTTTAAAGGGCCAAAGTTGGCCTTTAAGCTTCAGTGTATGTGCTGTTGCATCTTTATGTGTTTAAAGCAGCATGTGACTCAGCTGCAGCCTGCTGATGGTAACAGGCTCATCGAGGTCTTATACAAGGTGATCTTTACCTGGAAAAGTGCTGATGTGTGCATGACCGAAGAACTGAAAACCACCACTGTAAAATGACCAGCTTCGCTTTTGGAAACATCACCACGATATGAACACTCGGTCTGCTGCAGGTTCAGCTCGTTTGGCTTTCATGTGCGAAACTTTTTCTTTCCACATAAACAAAAACACTCACTTTCAGCACTTCTGATGAGAGGCTCGTCGTCCTCGCTCTCGTCAGAAGCGGCCGAGTTGATGGAGCAGCCATCGGGTGGTGGCATGGCAGGCGGCTGGGTCCAGGAAATACTGGGTCTGCCTCAGTGAGCCATGATGTCTGCAGGAGGTCTGCAGAGGCCAGATCGACTTATTAACACCACAACAAAGAGGATGTGGGGCAAACACATGACAGACATGGAGGGAGCCGACAGATTAGTAGTAAAACCCTGACGGATTGGCATGTTTGGAGGCTCATGCTGACACACACACACACACACACACACACACACACACACACACACAAGATGCTGACGGTGAAGCTGGGACAGCATCACATAAACGCTGCAGGCTCTTAGTTCAGCTCATGGTCACAATTTTAGGCTTTGCAGGAACCGAGAATTTCACCCACGACCTCAGCCTGACACACATCTGCTATCACGGTACAAATGTGGTTTTGAGACGGTTTCATGTGACCAAAGATCAGATTAAATGTCAGAAAACACACAGATATAATTTTATTAGTTGTTTTTAACTGGATTCATGGATTCTAGTCTAATTATTTAATATTTTTTTCCTCAGTTATTTACTATTTGTTGAGTATTTTTTCTGAATAATTATTACATTTATTAAATGTTTTTTTCTAAGTAGTTCTAGTCCTTTTTTTAAATTTCACTATCCATTTATACACAATATATGAATTTAATCTAATTATTATTGTTCTTAATTACATTTAAAAATTTTTTGTAATTGTTCCTAATTTTAATTGCTGTGCTCTCAAAGTCTTTGTAGACTATTATAAATGTTTTATTTTTTTTTATTTATTTACACTTTTTTCTTTATAATTTAATATTTGTTTTATTCTCAGCCTGTTCATCATCAGTGAAACACTGTGAACTGCACTAACCTGCTGCAGCTGCTTTACAAATAAAGTTTATTTGACTGAAGTTCGGTTAACGCCCGTGTCTGTCTGACAATTAACATAACATGTATCAGCCAAAACATTAAGAACACCAACAAGTAATTAAAGTGATCGATGGACAGACCATGAAGCCTTTGCGGAGATGAGCGGCCTCGTTTTCCCCTCTGGAGGGAAGAGCACAACTCAGTGTTGATATCCTGGTTAGTTAAAACTACTTGCTGCACGTTTCTGCTGTCTTTATTATAAATAAAGGTTTGTTTCAACGAGCGAAAATGTTTTTCCTCAGAAACAATTACTGTTACTTCCCCAACTTCCCCTTTGTGGGAAATATCAGGACTTTAATCTTTAACGCGATGCAACATTTGATGCATTTGGAATTGTTGGAATTTTGGGGGATTCCTTCATGCTTTTATCAAACAGAGCAGAAAGGTGAAAGTCCGGCAGACTGCAGTTATGACTTCATCGTCTCTGCGTCTCACAGGTTTCAAGTTCATATATTTTGTCCCGGAAACTGTGACCGATGCTCAGCAGAAGCCGCCTGCTAACAGCTTAAAGACTGAACCGTGTGTGAAGGTTTGAAAACATTCAAGAATGCCAAAAATTAATTTGTAAAATATCAGAAATTCGTCAACCATTTGATCCTGTTTAAAAATGGGAATAAACTTTCTACACATGGATATCCAGCGTGCACACTGAGTGTTATAGAGGGAGAGAGACTGGAATAACCACAGCGGACCGGACAGCAAATATCTGGGCGCTCTGCAGCTTCAGCAGGGATTGTTCTCAGCGGGCTAATTTTCCCTGTTCTTCTTATTTCACAGTGAAGATACAAACAGAAATCCCAGAAATTCACTTCCAACTTCAATTCCTGGATTTAGATTCTTGCAGCACTGAGAACAAGATAACACAGATCAGGCAGCTATTCTACTTCTACTGCTTAAGAAAAAAGGGTGAAATGAAGAGTGAGTTAGAGTGAATCTGATCATTAGTGGCGCTCTGCTGTACGTCATCAGCGCTCTCCGTCCCTGTGAACGACCCTTTAAAGCACAGCTACTGTTACAGACGTGGCTGAGGTCGTTCTGCTGGTTTCATCAGTACCCTGAACACGTCCTACATTTTAAAGCGTTAAAAATTCTGGCACCTCGCGGGTATTTTGGTTTTAACGTTTCCTCTCCTCATTGAACTTAATTGTTGAACTTTTGCGTTGAGCCAAAATAAAAGGCTCTTTTTTTGTGTGTGACCCTGCATTTGGTTCCTCTACACCAACACCCTGACATTTCTATTTAATAATGATAATTTGTGCAAGTAAACAGTCACTAAAATAGCTTCAGAGGGTTTACTTAACAGGTTTTTCCTCTTTGATTAACTTTATATTTGTGGTGTGACTCTGCAGGAGAAGTATGCAAACTAGAAAAGTGTGTGGGGCAAACCATTGAAAAATGATCCCCAGAGTCTGTACTTTACTTTTAGTGTCACTTCTTTATTGTAAAGCACTGCAAACTTCCCAGACATATCCCGATCAGGCTGAGAACACCTGAAAACATCCACAGATTAATGTGACGTGGACTCAGGTAATGGATTATTATCAGGTATTCTCAGATGTGTTGCACAGTGTGCATCCTGTTACAGCTCTGGATGAATACGTACATTATTTGCCTTTAGCATGTGATTCATGCCTGCGAGTGTGTGTCTGTGCAAGTATGTGTGCGAGAGTCTATCATGAGATCCTCAGAGCACATCCTCCCAGAACAGTTAATGCATTATTACACGGCTGCTTAGTTTGGAGGGAACTGGGGTTGGAAAATAACTTTATATAGATTAACACAAGTTTAAGATTTGGCAGTGGTCATATTTTCCCAGATTCTCATTCATAACTGCTAGTTTAAGTTTATTTTTAGTTCTTGAGTAATAGTCTGTGTACACCTGTGTATCTATTGTCTCTAAAATGTGGGCCAAGGAATAAAAATATCAAAAATAAAGAGTATGAGGAGGAAAGCTTGTGCCGTTCTCTTCAAAAACGCAATGTAAGAGTGATTTTCAGCTCTGACAGAGATAAAAAAAAAAACTCTTACAATATTTATAGAAACTATGAGAGATCGTGTAAAGAGATCACCACAGTTTACCAGAACAGAAAGGATCTGATTTTAAACGAGTCGTTGTGTCAAAATATCAGCATAAAACTCACTACATTATATTTATATAGAGCAACTCTTCCTCCTCCAGCAGGTCAACTCATCCTTGCCCCACTGACAGACACCACGGTGTTGTGTAATGTGTCTAAATATCGTAACTCCATCCATCCATTCACCTTCTTCCGCTTGATATCGTAACTTTAACAATATAAATATTTAGACGCAACAAATGAAAGTAAATCGACACACGTTTCCAAATAAAGCAACCAGCTATAACATACCCTAGCTTATTTCTCAACTACTCGGCTACAACTAATGTGTCACTCGTTAACCAGAAATTGGTTAAAAACTGCTTACCTTAAGAAGGATTTAAAACTACAGGTTCCTCATTAGGTTCTGCTGGAGGTAAAAAAATAAATTAATTAAAACAAAAAAGCACACGAAGCTTAAAGCGCCACAAACTGTCTCATGTTGATGCCGATGACACAAATAAACCTGTTTTTACTGCTAATGTTTTCACCCCGGTCAGATGAGCTCCGGGGCGGCGCCGATCTGAAAACATGACGGATAAGCCACGCCCATTGTTAAACCATCCAATGAAAGCAGTGCGCATGCTGTACAAATCAGGCGCTGAAGTTGTGACGTTGCTGCGCATGAGTAGCGTCTGGCTCCTCCTGCCGTGTTGCCAGATAGAGGGGGCGGAAGTGAGGGCAACTCATTTAAACGCAACAACTAATTATAGTTTTCTTGAAAGAAGATTTAAATTTGATGTTGATTTATGCGTTTTTTTGTAAATCAGAAGATGAATCTTTAGAACATTTATTTTTTTCATGTGAATATTCACAGAGTTTTTGGACAGACATTGGGAATTGGGTTAATCTCAAACTTAATGTTCCTTCGTTCAGTGTTGATGCCATTTTATTTTATTTAGATTAAATTGAAAACTTAAATTCCGCTTTCTCTGATGCTATAAATATAATTGTCCACATTCACTGTAATAAGTGGAAGGGAAATAAGCCCTCATTTTCCTGTTTCATGAACAAATTTAAAGCTATATTATTCATCATTATGTAAGACTAAAAAATGGAAAACTGCGAGAATCATCTCAAAACAGATTACAAAAAAATTCTTGTTTTAAATCTGCAATTTGTATGTTTCTGTTCCTCAGTTTTATTATTCGTTTTCTTATTATTGTATGCCCCCTAGTTGTTATACTTCATGAGAGTTTGTATGCTATTGTTGTTTTTATACTGTTTTTGTATTGTTCTGAACTTTGTTTCATTTTTAAAAAAAAAGAAGAAGAAAAACCCTGCAAGCCGGACACAGTGCAGGGCCGAATAGGACGAAAATAAAAACCCTAAAACAAACAATCAAAAAATAATCATAGTTTGCATTTTTCTTCCTTACGGCAACAAAACATTATCTAGAACTAGAAAAAGCATTTCCCACAGAAAATGCTACTGTGAATGTTTGCAGCTGAAAGTTCGGAGCTGAAATGCCGAGAAATGCTTTGAACCACTTATATGCTTCACAAATCACTTTGAAGTATCATCAGCTAATCAGAATGGCTTTGAAGTGGAATCAGAATGCCCCTACAGCCTTTGATCTTTGCCCTATTCATTTTCAATGGGGCAAAAAATTCATAAAAAGCTGAATATTTCAAAAACCATAAAAGTTATGAACCAGAAAATTAATATCAATAATTTCCTGAAGAAGCTGAACGATACCAGAATGGTTTCCGTAGCATAAACGTAGCTGGAGTTTTTCGCCGTCAAAAAACGTACGTAATAATAATAATAATAATAATAAAGAATAAAACAACAATACTGAATTATAATTATGCAGAATTATAAAGTTTTTGCGAGATCTTCGGTATTAGATAAACGTATTGGTCAGTTTTATAACACTCAGTAATACATACTAAACAGTAGCTGCTAACACAAAATTTGGCGTGTTTTATGTCCATTTATAGCGGCTTGTTGCCTGACTCACGAAGAATCATAATATGGTGGCTTCTATGCACCTGTGACTCAAATCTGGCAACATAGTTTCGAGCTGTGAGGCGTTTCGCAGTTAGTTCGTGAACTGAGTAGCTTACATAAAAATAACTAAACGTATCTTATTTTAACAGCTATTGAGCGTTATTCCCCTGTTATTACAGGCTGTTTATTTATTGGAAGAACTTCATTTCCGGATATTTACATATCGTTTGAGGTGTTGTTATGGCAACAGTGTCACCTCCTGCGTAGCGTTCCAACAGCTGCAGCTAGTTCCGAATTATTGGCTGTTTCACGCAGTGTAGACGAGAGTTACACGGCTGTTACCGAAACCATGGCTCATTATAGAGTGAGTATTTTACTCGTACTTTATGTAGTTGTGTATTATATTCTATGTGGTGACATTTAGTTAAAAGTTGGTCAAACTAGCTAACTAGCTAGCATCATAATACAGCGTGTCCCATTATCGTGTGCACAGCTGAAGGCCGTGAACGCACCACAGGCTGAAAACACTTATTTCGCAGAGCGTTGGGTCGCACGTTTTCCGCTGGTGGGTGAAACATGCTGCTAACGTGTGTGTGTAATCCATCTTTTTGTCATGTTTCAGGCCTCAGAGTCGAAGCGAGAACAATTCCGAAGATACCTCGAAAAATCTGGAGTCCTCGACACCTTAACGAGCGGTAAACGGAGCACCTGCGCAGCCTGATGATGCGACACTAATGCTGTTAAACCCAGGCCTGTGATTCGTATTTTATTTAACTGATATCCGTGTTTAGTTTTTTTTCTTCCTTTTCTCTTTCTTGCAGTTTTAGTTGCACTTTATGAGGAGACTGAGAAACCCAACAATGCACTGGAGTATCCTTTTGTGTTTGCAGCTTTACTCTGAGCCCAGGTAGACACAGTCAGGCAGGTTAATATGCAGCGCTGTGAAGAAGCATTTGCCCTCCAAAGATAATCTGAGTAAATACAAAATGCAGTTTTTAAATTATGATTTTATTTATTAAGGGGAAAAAGCCCACAAATGCAATTTAATATTTTTCATTCATGCAATTCATCTGCGTCCATCTCACCCTATCCCTACCATCCAACCCTCTGCATGTCTCCCATCACTACATCCATGAACCTCCCCTGTGATCTTCCTCTCTTCCTCCTGCCTGGCAGCTCCATTAGTATGTCCGCTCTCCCTCATCTGCACATGTCCAGACCATCCCGGCCTTCCCTCTTTAACTTTGTGTCCAATCTGCTTAAAGAGCGCTGAGAATGAAAATCCATCTCTATGTTTGTTTGCATGACAGACTGTTTGCAGCAACAAAAATTTGGGGGGTGGAGATCAATTTTATACCCACTGAAGAGAAAAAAAAAGTTTTTGCAGAGGCAGGGGTATGTAGACCAGAGAGGGGCAAATTCCACTCCAACATCCATCCATTTAGTGACGTTCTGTATGTCTCAGCATGACTGCAAGGACATAGTTCAGACCAAGTAGTCAGCCGCTGTATCTTTAAAGATTTCATATTCATTTCATTGCCATGCTGTGTCTTGTTGTGGAAGCAGATTTAATCTAAGGGTTTGCTTTGTATTGTTGTCAATATTCACGTGTTCAAACAGCACCGGATTCTTGCAGTGGGTGAGTCTGTCTGAGTCATTCTGCAGGATTCCTGCTCACTGAATCATCTGCTTTCAGAATGAATGCACAGGCTTTACCTAGCCTGAACCTTTGCTGCTGTAAAAAAAATCATAGACGTGACTGACTGACATTTGTGTTGACCTTAACCATCGTCACAGTTTCATAAAGCTTCACCTCGGGGCGGCCGGTCCGGAGCCAGCGGACACCGAGGCTCTTCGTACCGAGCTGGCTGAGCTGCAGCAGAAATGCAGCCGGCTCATGGAGGAGAACAAGGAGCTGAGGAACAGGGTGAGCTCACAGACGATCGATCGCGTGCTGCTGTTTTCAGTCCCGTCCCTGTGACCTTTAACCTCCTCGTTTTCCTTCTCATTTTTCAGCTGATGCAGTACGAGCCTGATGGGGAAGCAGAGGAGTAGAGAGGTTGTGTCTTTGCTTTTCGGGGTAAAAAAACAGAAATGTTAAAGCCTCTTTTGTAGAGTATGTAAATGTTTATTACACAATAATATCTGTGCAGTGAATGCAAAGTCACTGTTAATTTTTGTTATATAACAAGACACAACTTTCCTGAATAAAAATAAATTTTCAGCATCAGCCTTTCTCTCTGTGTCCTGAACTGACGTACATCTGAAATCAGTCTCTAAAATCTTTGTGTGCCAAGGACATTTTTGAAATGATATCAACTTCATGCAAAAAAAAATAATATTCCTTAAAAATTTAATAAAAATTCAGGCATTGCTGCTCACAGGCCTGATGGGAAATCTTTACTCGTGATTTCAAAGCTTCGTCTCTGACTTCACACAGCTGCTGCTAAATATTTGGTCGCACTGCAGTTTTCCATCTTTTTTATTCTGCCAAATCATAAACTTTCAATGAGCGGGCAAAGTCATTCAGGGCCACAGCTGTACTCGCACCAGCCACTTTATTAGGTACATCTTGCTGGTACCAGACTGGACCCCCTTTCTGCCTTCAGAGCTGCCACAGAAAACATTCCTGAGAGATTTTGGTCCTTATTGAAATGACAAAATATCTCCCACACATTATACCACCAGTACTCTGAACCTCAGACACAAGGCAGGATGGATCCAGCTTTCATGCTGTTTATGCCTGACCCTACCATCCAAGGGTTGCAGCGGAAATCAAGACCCTTCAATCTTGTCCAACATTGGTGAAGGTGTGTGAACTTTGGCTTCGGTTTCCTGTTCTTAGCTGACAGGAGTGGCGCCCCGTGTGGTCTTCTGCTGCTGCAGCCCGTCTGCTTCAAGGTTTGAGTGTCTATTTCCTTCCTATCAGCTCGAAGCAGTGACCTCATTCTCTGAACTCTGACATCAGCGAGGCATTTTCACTGCTGCTGCTTTCTTTTCTCTTTTTCAGGCCGTTCTCTGTAAACTGTCGAGAC